>JAOUQZ010000001.1:32294363-32316884 GCA_028564935.1 Neosilurus hyrtlii
TGTGTGTGTGTGTGTGTGTGTGTGTGTGTGTGTGTGTGTGTGTGTGTGTGTGTGTGTGTGTGTGTGTGTGTGGTGGGCTGCCTTGGTCCAGTCTGGAGTGTATCCCCTCCTTGTACACATGTTCTATGAACAGGCTCTGTATCCACTCTAACCCTGACTAGAATGAAGTGCTTACTGAAGATGGTTGATCGAGCGAATAAATGTCTTTCAGTTAAGTAATGTTCATTTAACCAAGATCTAATGGATTTAGGCAGGCACAAATAGCTTCTAGATAAGATCAACATGTTTAGAATTTCCACATAGCAATACCATCTATCAACTGACTGGTGCTGATTATACACCTATATTTTAATTTTATATCACTCAATAAATGTAAAAATAATTATAGTATAGTTTTCTGGCTTTATCATGCCCCCCTTACCTATTCCACACTCCGGTACCACAGATCAGCCATAACAATATGCAGATACTATATACACCAATCAGCCATAAAATCAACACCACCTGACTGGTTGGTGGCTAGACAGCCCCAAAAGCAGCAAGCTACTATGCACTGTGTTCTGACTCCGTTCTATTACAGACAGCATTAACAGCTTCAACACTTTGTGCTACAGTAGTCTGCAGGATCAAGGCAAACATACTAGCCTTCACTTGCCATGAATCAGTGAGCTTTATGCACCCATGTCAGTCTTCCCAATTCACTGGTTGTCCTTCCTTGGTAGTTTAGTTACTTACAAATGCTACCAGGAACACCCCACAAGACCTGGTATGGAAATTTATACACTCATTTTTTTAACCATCACAGTGTGGCCCATGTAAAAATCACTCTGATCCTTTTACTTGCTCATTTTTCCTGCTTCCAACACATCAACTTCAAGAAGTGGCTCTTCACTTTCTGCATAATACATCCCACTTCTCGGCAGGAGCCACTGTAATGAGAAAATTAGTGGTGTTTTTAATGTTATGGCTGATCTGTGTATGTATGTTAGTATGTATGTATAAAGTGTGTAAGGTGTACTGGGGTGTGTGTGTGTGTGTGTGTGTGCGCTGCAGATGGGCCGCCCCCTCTCTAGATTGATAGTCAGGTGTTTTATAATATTTGTGGCTGTGATCATCCATCAGAGCGATCGATCTTGCTCCAAGCCACATTTATTAATGGCGCTGTCAGCGGGTGAAGCTCCAGGGTGTTGGAGCTCGTCTGGGATGATGGATCATTAGCCACTCTGCCTGCTATTTATTCTCCCATGACCCTGTCTCTGTTCTATTGTCTAGCGCACCGAGTTATGAGTGCTGGGACATGATAATTTAATATTGATTATCGTGGCACTGAGGAGTTTACTGCAATAGCCTTGGCCCATCAATAAAAATAGATCACAGCAATCACAACAACAGAGATGAGAGGTGACATGCAAATGAGTGCATGAGGATCATACTAATAAAAAGTGCAATAAATAATGTTATTCGCAGGGCTAAGCTTTCAAATATGTTTCCGTATCAACTGTTATGCGTTAAATCATACAGTTTGGACCAATACACTGTACATTTCTGAGCGGATCAGCGGTACCATTAATATTTTTAATAATATCATGCAACTAATCCGAACGTTGGGGGTTCAAGCCCCACTATCACCGAGCTGTCGCTGCTGTCTCCCCAGTGCAGCTAACTGGATTATCAAAGGCCAGCCATGTCTCACACTGTCTGTGGTGAGAGGCATGTAAAAGAACCATTGCTAACTTTTGAAAAGAGTAGGCCGCATTGCCATCAGCGTGATTGTGCCCTGCAATGGCCTGGCAAGCTGCCCAGAGTCAGCTGAGATGGGTGCCCCACCCTCCCCGCGACCCTAAATAGGATTAAGCGGTTCAGAAAATGTATGAATGAATGAAAGATGCAACTATTTATTATTACTCATCTAGTCAGCTAGAAATTATTATTATATAATAGGGGCAGCCGTGGCCTTATAGATAGCGAAGCGGGTTTAGGACTGAAAGGTTGCTGGTTCGGTTCCTGAAGTTGCAAGAACAGTGTGGGTGGGTGGGGTGGGGTGCAGGGGGATTAATTTTTTTACTTTTTTCTGAATTTTCCAAATGTTTTAACCAACATTGTGTACATACTACCTTATGTTATTTACATTGGCCTCGAAGTTAAAGTGGAACAGAAATTAAGTATATTTGCTTATATGTAGCTTGGAGTATATTCATAAACTTTAATTTTCTTTCTTTTTAACATCGTTTAAAAAAGTAATAAATTTTTGAAATGCTCATTTTTACTTGCTTCATAACTTGGTACGGTTCTTCCCTAACTTTTAAAAATATTTTTGCCTATCAAGGGTCATGTGATCACTTTTGCATAGGTGACTGTGTGTATACGATGGACCTGGATATTTACTGAAAGGTATTTTTCTGTTTTCATCTGGGCTGCTGAAGATCCTGTATAGACAAAGCCTCATCTCTGACCTGGAGAGGACTGCATTACGCTTCTTATCATTCAGTTTGCCTGATTAAAATGACACAGCTTTTGCTTGGTACAAAGAACATAAGTCAAATGCATTTTGGTCAGAATGTTTAAAAACTTTGCCGAAAATGCCTTGATTGTGGAAAATGCCTAAGAGATGCCTAGCTGTTGCAGCAATACTTCAAAAGGTGGTGTTAGCATGCAGATTTCATAGAAATGCTAATTTGGGGAAGACAAAACAGACATGGCCAAGTGGTGCCCATTTCTTGGAACCGGATTCCTATGACAGCCTGAATTCTGAGTTTAATTTAATAACAATTCATCTTTCTCAAGTCTGAATCAGAGAAATTGGTGAACATATCCTCCCTGTCAACTGTACTAAAACTGCTTGATGAGTCATCCATAATTAATTTCAGATATGATTAGGGTAAAATCATGTGTACTGTGAATAGACAAAACACATTAGCTGATACCCGCTGAGCACAAGTGTCATCTAATGATGACGTAGCGTGGGTTACGCCTAATAACCAAAATTTGCATTTTGCATTTATAAATCTTGCATTTAGAATCATGAAAAAAAACATTTAAAAAATAACCACAGGCATAAATTACATCGGACTTCTATTGTCACGCGTTTTCTGTCTGTAAACTTTTAAGCAAAACCTCCACTAGAGGGCAGCTCAGAGGTGATAAGGCACAAAAATGGTGATGGAAGAGATAATGATGTACTTTATTAAGAAAGAGGAAAGGCAGAGTTAGAGATTGGTGGTGGTATATAAAGCCAGTTAGTCCATTTCAACATGAAGACAGAGAATTCTTTTGCCCCACTTGCTCGTGGACTTCTTGTGAACACAAACCAATCAGGCTTACAGGGACCACCATCTTTCCCTCACTACCATCCAATTCATGTCTGAGCTCCTCCCAGCTGTTCTGTAACAAATGTTTGTGCCCGTGCGAAGTAGCACCATATAGATGTTTATAGTGTTGCTCAAACTTGCATAACCTCTCCCCAAAGGTTCCGCTATTATTTTATAAAAGGCCAAGGAATCTATATAATATTGCTTTTGTGGTTTTTTTTTTTTTTTTAAAGAAAAAAAGTATTTTTACAGACTTTAAGTGAGTTTCAAAAAATGTAGTAATGGATCACGCATGACCATCATCACACTTTAAAAATGTAAAAATAAACAATAAACATTTAGTTTTTGTTTGTTTTTCTTATGTTCCCATGCAGTACATAGTAAAATAATTATTGCAAGATCCACCGAGCCTGAGGTAAACACTTGTTACATGTTTTATGCACAGTCAGTATTAAAGCTACACTGTAAGGCTACAAATATATAAACACCTTACCAATCCTACCCGAATGTGCTTTTAATCCATCCCATTCCACATTCCGTCGCCCTTTGCTGTAATAATAACCCCCACTCATCTGTAATGGCTGTAGTGATTTGCTCATCCATCGACAAGAGCATTCATGAGGTCAGACACTGGTGTCAGGTGAGGAGGTCCGGGGTGATGGAAGTGTTCCAGTTCATCAACAGCAAGTGTTGAGAGGGGTTGGGGTCAAGGCTCTGTGCAGGCCACACAAGTTCTTCCACACCAATCTTGTCAAAACATGAAGCCTGTGTTGTGCACAATAGGAAGTGTCATGTTGGAACAGGTTTCAGCTTCTGAGCTCAAGTGAAGAGACACGATAATGCTACAGCAAACAAAGGTGCCCTATCTAACTGCATGCTTCCAGGTCTGTGGCAGCAGTCGGGGTGTGATGGACAGGTGCTCAGACACTTTTTCCCATGTAGGGTATGTTGAATGAGAGAAACAAACAGCATCTAAAAGAGAACAAAAGAGAGAGTGAGGTGTCTAGAGGAGTTAAAAGGGACATTGCCTTTTAGTTGCAAAGCACTAAGGCTCATGAAAAGGCAAGTTGTTGCCTCAGAGGCATTGTGCTTTCTGAGAGCTGTCACATCACACACACCTCTCTCTGAGTCCCTCAAGCTACAGCAGTGTTCTGTAATTGTGTGAATGCGTTCTCTGTGCGTTCTGAGGCTATTTCTTCGTCTCTCTGTTCGTTCTTAACTACTCTTACATTCTCTTCGTTTGCTCTTGCCTTGTCTTTGTGTCACACATTCACTTCAAAAGTTCAAAGACACGCTGATATCAACCGCTCACTGGATCACTCAGAGCGAGTCGCTTTCATGTGACAAGTAACTGAGACGGAAAAACTCTACGAGAGACCACAGGGAAAGGGACGGGTGGGGGTGAGGTTTTTCGGCGAGGGGGATGAGGGCACCTTGAACAGGAGTGTGGTGTTAAAACACTGATCACTCAACCAACACACTGCTGCACACAGCCACTTTCAACTCACCCACATGTCAACACTCGCAGCCAATCAGCTCCAGACTGTTTTGGCATTTGCCTGAGTTTTTGTATTGAGTGTATGTTGGACAAGTCCAGCATAACATTTGCCCTTCTCTCCACAGGACCCTGGGGCCCAATAAGCGTCCATCTGCAGACAGATTCGCACACGCTTCAGTGGACAGGCAGGCGAGGCTGTGTGTGTGTGTGTGTGTGTGTGTGTGTGTGTGTGTGTGTGTGTGTGTTTATGCCAGGAGTGTCTGACTGATGCTGCACACACTCCATCATCTCAGAGCCCTGGGGAGTAAAGCCCCAAACCACACACACATGCACACATGCACTCACACACACTAACACACACATCCTCATTATCACCAAACCTGACTGAAGATCTGGGTGCAGGAGTGGCTGGAGAGTTGGAGGCAGGCTTTGGGAGAGATGATGGTTTGGCAATAAGTGGAAGGTGGGCAGGTGGAGGTTTGGGGAAAAAGTTTTCAGGTAGAAGGCATGTTTGGGGATAAATGGAGATTCATTGTTGCATGTGGAGATTTTTTTTTGGGGGTATTAGAGGAAATCAATGTTCAAAGGCAGATTAAGGGAGGGTGTAAGTTTGGGGTAAGGGTTGGCATGCAGGAGCAGGTAGGAAGTAGAGTTCTGGCTTTAGGAATTCCCCAAGGTTTGGGAGGAAATTATGATTCAGGGTAGTTTATGTGTTGGTACAGGACATGCAAGAGGGGTGTGAATGGCACTGTTGGGCAGAAGGTGGAGCTTTGGGAGCAGGTTTAAGGGTAGAAGTTAAGGTAGGCAGGTGCAGATCTGAGTGAGATAATAAAACCACGTGGAAATGTGGGAGCTGATTTGGTAAAGGTGGTTTTGAAGCAAGTTGGGGCAGATAATGGACAAGTTTGGAAGTTCAGATACAAGTTCAGGGGTCAGAGGGAAGTTAGTGGGTGAGTGGAGGTTTGAGGAACTTCTACCTGCCTGCCCAAACCTGTCCACAAATCTCCACGGCTCAGCAAACCTCAGCCTTTCACAGCACACAGAAATCGATAGTCCTACTCTCTTAATCAGCTCTCTGGTGACTGCAGCCAGGGGAAAGAGACACTCAGAGATAGGGGAGAAAACAGATAACCACTGTCTCCTTCACTGTCTTCTGCATGAATGCCTCTGTTCACTCACTACAGTCCCTGGTGTCATTCTGGGCTGCCAATCGTCCCATCATGTACTAAATGTGGTGACTCATTACAGCAGAAACTGGATACTGCATAGAATGGGACTGCAGAGCGCTAACAGTCGACCCAATGCTAATGAAACACCAACCTAGAATTTTTATGGTGATATTGACTTTTATCTTATTGTAGCTTTACAATTAAAAGGATGTCTACTCAGTTTCCCCCAAGCTGAACTTCCCGTAGGAATTACTTGGCCTTTTTAAGTGAGAAATTTTCTGCTTATGGGCTAGAAAAAAGTACACATTGTCACAATTGTCATATTTTCAAAATAAGGACACAAAGAGGGTAAAGTGTGCTCCCACACCCGCACCAACTGATTTGACCTGAGGAACAAACTTGCAGGCTGTATGTAGAAAGTCTCGAGGGGAAGACTGAACAATGAACTGAAGTTTCTCAGAAAAGGCCCTGGAGATGTCCTTCATTTGTCTTTTAGGAATAAAGAGTAGCAGTTTCCTCCTGTAGCTGGTGCAGAAGTGAAGCAATTATTATCCTTTTAGTGTGGTGAAACTTCGCATTAAATAGACGACATGACATTATTTTACATGAATAAAACGAGAATTGTGCTCATTTCCTGCTTGGCTGATATTTTTGATTATATTTTCTGCTGATTGGATTGGTTGGATAAATTCAGGTGATGGATGTGCTAAAAATATGGTCACTTGACCCTAATTTATATATATTTATTTATATATATATAAATAACAGATTTTCTTTTCGCTTAAAAAGATTTCTACTGCAGTCTGATCATGCATCATGTTTTATTAAACAATTTATCATAAAATGTTTAAAAATGCTTCTGTGTGATAATGAAAATTGGCATATCCATTATTTACATTTATGGCATTTGGCAGACTCTTTTATCCAGAGTGACTTTAGTGCATTTATTCATTTATTCTCTAAGCCGCTTATTCCTAATTATGGTCACGGGGAGGCTGGCGCAAATCTCAGCCGACGGCAGGGTACACCCTGGACAGCTCTCCAGGGCATCGCAGGACCAACACTCACACCTAGAGGTGATTTGGAACAGCCAGTTAGCCTACTGTTCATGTTTATGGACTGTAGGAGGAAACGGAAGTACTGGGAGGAAACCCACGCAAGCATGGGGAGAACATGCAAACTCTACACAGAAATGCCCGAGCCCGGGAATGTGCCACCATTCCACCCTCCAGAGTGACTTAAATTTATCATTTTTATACAACATGGGGTAAGGGCCTGGCTCAAGGGCCTACTTCATAGCACTGGGGCTTGAACTCAGGTCAGTACCCTGATGAATGCTAGCATGCTCTAATACACTTGATTGTTTATATGATTATCTATTATCTGTTTTATCCACATTTTTAAGTCTGTTGTGCATGGTGTATGTTGTTCTTTATATTTATTTTTTTGTGAGAGCTCATGCAGTCTGCAGTTTGTTAGATTTTTTATTTCGTTGTATTTGTACAATAACAATAAACCTGATTCTTAGTTTTCAGAGCCTTAACCACAAAGTCACCGCACGACATGTTCCGAACCCACTAAATTAATAATTATAAAAAACTTGATTGTAGATTGTTTTAATTCTTATGTAAAGATGATTGCACCCTTCTGTACATGAATAAATGGCAATAAAAAAAATAATTCCTATTTGTATGTTAACTTCATTTAAAAAGTATTGTACAATTCATCAAAACATTTCTTTTTTATTTGATATAGAGCTCATGGATATAAAAATATACATTTCTTTTTTCCTATACACAGCAACCTTTGCTTTATTCCCATATTTCTAGATTTGTATATTCTTTTCTTACAGCAAAGTATTCTGGGAAGGGATAATTCACCTCAGACATACATGAACCCAAATTTAACATTGTATGTATTATTTCTAATATTTGTAATAAGCACACTGTGAGTGTGATTTGCTCTAAAATCTATTTAAAGGGACAATGTGTAAGAATTGAAACTTAAAGGTGGGGTACACCCTAAACAGTTCATCAGACCATCGCAGGGCCAACACACGATCAACCATTCACACTCGGGGCAATCTAAAACAGCCAATTAGCCTAATGTGGGGTTTTTTTTTAGACTGTGGAAGGAAACCCGGAGGAAACCCACTCAAACACAGGGAGAACATGCAAACTCCACACAGAAAGACCTGAGCTCAGGACTCAAACACTGGACCTTCTTGCTGTGAGGTGGACGTGCTAACCACTACATCAGTACATGAGACAATTTCACAATACCAACAATTAAAACCAGAACTTCATTGATGCTGTGCTCATCTGGCGCCCGTATAAAATAAAATTATGCAATTTTCAGCAAGTGCAGGTATTTGACTGAATATTTATAGGAATAAGCATCACAGAATTGTACTTATTTGCACCGTACTGCATTTGACGAATGCATTTATGAGAGCAAACAGGATGGGTACATTTCTATAAACATTTTTAATTTTGCAGGTAAAAGAAAAAAAGGGGAAATGTGTATAAAGACCTGTGAAAATAAAGGTGAACAGAACGATGCACTGAGCTGACCACTATACTGGCTCACCTAGCTTGATCAGACGAAGCAAACAGAATTTAATTTGATCAAGAAACAAAGAAGCACTTGCTGTGATTTTGAAAAGGTGTGCATAAATTTGCATAATTATTACATTTGAAATTGAGTTTGAAAGCCCACACCTAGACCTACAAGATAAAACAAACAAAATCGAAAATCAGTTAAGAAATAAAAGAGAAGAAGCATTAAAAAAAATTGTGGACAGACGCCAGATCGCCACACCATAAGTTCATCGGGGCTATGACTGCACGAGCTAATAAAAAGGAAAACAATAAACAGACACTTTATTTCAGATTTTCATATTTGAGCTTCACTGACTCTGTTGATGTTCCTTGTCATGAGCAGATCCTGGATCAGCCAATGTAGACTGGCGCTGTGTAACACTAATCCAGCGCTCCGACCCCAGTTCAGAGTACGCGGAGCGGAGGAGGGGAGAGTGGAGGAAAGCGTCAGTGGGGGAAGAACTGGTGCAGCAGGTCTTTCTTATTCACTTTCCCCATCTGGTTCCTAGGTATCTCCTCCACCACAATCAGCCCAGTGGGGATGGTGTATGGGGCCATGCGCTCTCTGAAAGACACACAACCAAACCCACTAGTCATAGTTGTTGTATGTAATTTCCAGTAACTAAATTGTTAATTATGCTCACAGCTAAAACTATTCTGAATCTCTACAGCTGCAGCAGAGCCACACACTATACTGAAATTGCAACATAATGTATGCATGTCTTTGCAATATGACACAACATATTACAGTGGAGTGCAAATGTTTTTCAGCACGCATGACTTCAAGGTGAAAAAAAAAAAATTCAGGAAAAAAAACACCAAAAAAAAAACAAACAAAGTGTAGCACATCATAAGAAGAAACAAAAATCAACACTTCCTGAGTGGTAATACATGATATCTTACAAAGTTATAATAGGTGTGTATGTGTGTGTTTGTGTGTGTGTGGGGGGGGCATGCTTTTATATCTTGATGGGGACCAAATATTTCTATAAGAATTAGAACATCTGATGTTTTAAATGTTCCTGGGGATACAGTCTATAACTGTACTGATACTGACTATAACACTAATGCAGGAAAACAGTAGCTTATTTGCCCACAACTAATGACATATACGAGTTCACTCTCAGCACATCCCCATATCTTTACTCCCAGCTTGTGTGTGCTGTGTTTTTCAGATCGCTTCAAGACATGTACAATTCAATTAATTCCATAAACAATAAAATTAGCATAAAAAAAACTGAGCTGAGTGCTGAGTTAATTAAATGCGTAGACTTTGTGAAGGCATGGTTGTTATGGTAGGTCCTGGGGCCTGTAGTCCCCCCCCCATGCCTTTTGTGAAGATTTTGTCATGTTGTTACTTTAGCACACATCCTTCCAGCACAGCGTCTGTCTGCTTTTCTTTTTTGGTCTCTTCTGTTCTCTCGCCACACATACACACACACACACACACACACACACACACACACACACACTCAATTTACCTTTCACGCATGTTAGACTCACTGTCTGTTTTGTTCTTGTACTTCTTTTGTGTGTCGTGGGGTCTCCGTGTGTGTGTGTGTACATTGGGGCTCATCATATCTTGTCTCTCTGTATCAAATAGCATATAAAGTGTGACAAATATGAAAAATAGCAGCTGTAGCAAGGGCACTGAGGAAAGAGCACTCTATATGCACTATGTGCTAAGAAAGGAAAGAAAAATAACATACAGGTTTTTTTTCCCTCCATGTGTAGAGAGCACTGACGTGAACATATGATAACTATCTATTCTATAAATAAGAGCACATGTTAAAAATCCTTAAAAAAATTAATGAGTCCACGTACACCAGAAACGGCTAGTGTAAATGTCATTTATTTCTTTTCACAAATCGAGGCTAAAACGTATCCTACTTGATGGAGGTGATAACCCTCAAAACTGATTAACACAATTTCAGCAATATCAGGAAATCGTAAAGAACAAACCTTGTTGAGAAATATATCTGAAGTTTATTGACTGACAATACACAACCTCAGAAAGAAACATGGTTTGGATCAGAATTTAAGGTAACGGGGAATCCATTTATATTCATTTTATTTAATAATTTATTTATGATTAATCGGTGTAAACCTCTTGTGCAGTTAACTGGGTTTTCAAAGGCCAGCCATGTCTCTCACTGTGTGTAAAAACTTTGGGCAGGAACAAGAAGGGGAAACCTTATAGCACTCTCCATCTCCTTGTACCCTTTCTTTGAACACAGGAGCCCATCCACCAGCGACTTAACACCCATAATAGGTCTACTATAATCCCCATGGCAACCCTGCAGTCACATAAGTAAACCAGTACTTCCTTTAGTATAAAAACAGAGTCAGCTCATCCTCAGAAATCATAGGTGTTTCACTATTATACAGCACTCAGCTTAATACATGTCCCCGTTTGGCACATGTAAAGTCATGAGGAAAAAATAGGTATGGAAACAGTTTTTTTCTTTTTTTCTAAACACCATTCTCCTAGTAGGGTCGCAGGAAGGCTGGAGATTAACTTAGCTGTGACGAGCAGTTGCGAGCTTCCGAAATGTTCGGAATAAAGCAGGTCAGGCAATGAAGCTGCTTTAGTGATTTATTAAACATGGAGAAGTATTGAGCCCTACAACAACACTGAGTTACAGAGACAGAGAGAGACTGCAGATTCCTGATGTCCAGTTGTTCACGCAGTCTCATCACAAAGCAATTTGATGTAGATTAGTCCAGCAGCCTATTAGCCTACTGTGCATGCTTTTGTACTGTGGGAAGAAACCAGAATACCCAGGTCATTTATACTGTCAGTTTAGTTCTGTTAATATTTTCCACACATGAAGCTGGAAGCATTCACATCACATTTCACACCATGACATTTCCATATGCTATGAACTTCATTTAAAAATAACTTGGAAAGATGTCACGATGATGTAACCTGCAGTTAAGCAGAGAAGCGTCTGGATGATATTGGTATAACTACCGAAAGTGGAGAACCGGTGAAAACCATCCCATGTCATGTTTTTATTGTGTTGTACTTTCAGCTCGCCAGGTTCAGCTAAACTGGAAGAATTGTTATGAAACCTATGAAAGCACAGGGGGAACATGCAAAACACAGGACCTTCTTGCTGTGAGGTGAACATGCTAACCACTACGCCACCATGCTGCGTGATTAGAATGCCTGCAGATCTCAGGAGCCATCCTGAAACATCGGGAGGCATCTGGATAAACACCAAAAATTTCAGTGTTTGCCCTGAAAATTTTTCCCAATATATTCCTGACACTTTGTCGGGAAAACAGGTCGTGGAGGCTTCCCGGGAGCTTCCCAGACACACGGGGATGGTTGAGGGATGCCTTCTCGTATATTCCACAAACTATTAATATTCCCGGTGCATCCTGGAAGCATCGGTTAAATTTCGCCGAGGTATGTAAGAACCTTTGTTGAAGGTAGATTACCCGGCGAAAGTTCGGCGACACTTCGGTTAGCATTCGGAGATACCTTTCCAAAGTTTTTGTCAGCCTCCTTGAAGATTCGACAATTGTGAAAGGGTGGAGAGGTGCTTTTTTCTAGCTTGATGACTGAATTCTACACACGCGCACACAATAAAGACGTGTTATACAGGTTATACATCGCAAGCCATCAGGAGAAAACGTGTCTATTTTAACATTGCCGATGACTTTACTCCAGTGGGACCTAGGCATAAGGTGTGTTAAGGTGTGGGAGCCTTGTGTAATGCACTATCTCAGGCTATGCTGGCAGGAGCAAGGACAGATCAACGCCATAGCTTCTCAAGTGCATACACACTCATACAGAACACACACCCACACACGGCACTAAGACCCATACATAATATGGAGATTTTCTATCATCATTCACTTTCTCTCACTCCCTCATTTTTGCCGAACTGCTCACTCCTGCTAGGGTTCAGACCTCGCAGGGCCGACACACAACTAATTAAAAACAAAACTAAGTGACAGAGACAGAGAGAGAGAAAGTGACAGAAACACAGAGAGAGAGAGAGAGAGAGAGAGAGAGAGAGACAGAGAGAGAGAGACAGAGAGAGAGAGGGAGAAACAGAGACAGACAGAGAGACAGAGAAAGAGAGAGCGAGAGAGAGAAAGAAACAGAGACATAGAGACAGAGAGAGAAAGAGAGACCGAGAGAGAGAGACAGAGAGAGAAGAGAGAGAGAGACAGAGAGAGAGAGCAAGAGAGCAAGAAGGAGAAACAGAAACAGACAGAGAGACAGAGAAAGAGAGAGCGAGAGACAGAAAGAAAGAGACATAGACAGAGAGACAGAGAGAAAGAGAGACAGAGAGAGAGAGAGACATAGACAGAGAGAGAAGAGAGAGAGAGAGACAGAGACAGAAAGAGAGAGAGAGACAGAGAGAGAGAGAAAGAGAGCGAGAGAAAGAGACAGAGAGAGACAGTGAGAGAGAGAGAGAGTGAGAGAGAGAGTGAGAGAGAGAGAGTGAGTGAGAGAGAGAGAGAGAGAGCGCAGGTTCATAATATTTTTTATGTGGGGCACCACAAAATTGAGCAAAATCATAAAAAAAGAAACTCAAAAACTAAAAAACAAAACAAAAACAAAAACAAGGTAGTCAACAGAAGGAACCAGATTGCAAGGCCTTACTACATGATGAAATGTGCTCTATGTAGGGTGAAAAACATTAGCTCATGCCTCGTGTAGTGTTTTTGAGCAGAGAGCCTTCTCTGTCAGCACACAGCTGCTCAGACGCACGCGAGTAGTTCTGGATGTGTGCAAGTGCAAAAAAGTGTACTCGCTCAAAAAGCTGTGTTCTTGAACATCCATATCGATTTGGCAATGGCCTAGAGGGACCGTCAGCCTGCTGCGTGATTCAACACACTCCACACTCTGACGCAAGCCTGCCTACCTCAGCACATACACTCCCTACGCTGCTTTAACTCTGTGCTGCATACGTCAAAATCAACACATTTCATCACTGATGCGTTTCATCAGCTGACAGATTAAGATTGAGTATTTGGAGCATGAGAAAGAAAGTATTCTGTGTTGAGAAATTCTCAATGTGGAGATGAATTTCAGAAGAATGTGGACTTGTGCTATAATACTGAAGATCAAAGCTGAAGTTTCTCAGATACGTGCTAAAACAACCACAATTTGACCAAAACATTCACACCCCAACACACTTTGAGTGCAGTTTTAACTAACAGTCCGAACACCCCATCAACCACTCTGGTCAACTAAATATCCTCCCCTCTTAATGCAGGTTTCTCCATTAAATAGCACGATGATCTGAGCATTTCTATCCATTTCAAGAGTAAACGGATATCTTCAAAATTTTCAACAGGGCGTGTGACTGTCTCATGAGCTATCCAGCATATTGACAGATCAGCCTACTTGTTTAAAATATAAACACAGTATACAACATGTATTGTGGTTTAGTTGTGACAGATAAACACCCCATGATGTACTGATGGAGAGCCTGACACAAAGAAGTCAGTGGACTATGGAAGCTGCGAGTTTGAACACCCGAATAACCCTGACGGAAGGAATATCATAGCCAAAGTCTGTTTCGTGACACAGCAATGAGCAGCAACCCAAAAAGATGCAGTGGCTGACCTTCACATGCCTGAGAGAAAATAAATGCTAGCTTTCACCCTCGCTGGTTGGTAGGACATTAAAGGCATTAATGTAGTCATTCTGCCTGTAATATTATTAACGCTGTAACTTTTAAAGAACATGGTTTTACCTTGATTTCGTACAATGAGCTCAAGTTATTCTACAAAGAATTCCGTACAACCTCACAGAAATATAAATCGTTCTGAAATGGTGTTAACAGAGATAGTGGGAATAAAAGCCAGACATGAATTTTTAAAAGCTCTAAACAATGGCTTTGTATCTTGCTCAAGCATTCCTGACATGCCCTGATACCTTATTACTGGCTTTTCTTTCCTTTATTCTATTCTCTTTCTACTGCCTTAATGTTCAAGAAATACAAAAAAAAAAGTAAATACAAAAAAATTCTAAATTAATCTCATGGGCAAACCTGGCTAATTAACATGCACAGTAACTTTCAAATGCAACAAACGTGAAAAAGTACATTTAAATAAACAATAAAATCAGACAGTGAATTAAGAGGATGAACTTAATTTGAGTTCATAATCAGTTATATATTTCTCAAAGGGAATTAAATTAAATGCTATTTATTATTATTATTATTTTTTTTTTTTAAATAGAATGTTCACGGCTACCTGTTGTTTGCTTTTACAATGGAGCTCTGAGGAGCAACATACTTGAGAAAAATGGTATAGCATTGATCTGATTTTTGTGTTGTGAACATTGCATCCATCTGTCCATACGTGCACACATGGGAAGTAACCGATGTAATAGGAATAAATGTCTTAGTTATGGTAACTTCTGAACTGTTACTTGTTTCAAGTCATAAAATAAAATACACTTTAACAATGTAAACAGAATTCTACATGTCGTATGCAGTAGGTATCTTCATTTGTTTTAGCTGGTAAACTATTACTGCCATGCAATGCAGAACTTTAAATAGAAAGGCTTTGAACCCAATCACATTGCGAAAGAGAATGACGTTTCAGGCGCGTATAACGTGCTTACAGAAGTAAACCTATCTGGTGGTATATATGGCATCTCGCTACCCTGGGTTTTCATTAAAGAAATCATATCTCAGTAGCGTAACACTTTCAGACAATATCAAAACTTTGGGGAGGGCGTGGTCATAACACGTCATTGATGGCGTCATCAAAACAAATTCACATAGAAACCTTGTATCAGGAGAAGTTAATTTCTTTTTGGAACTCCACTTTTAGGCAGTGCTTAAATCTTTATATTAATCATACCTCTGAATATGAGCATAAATGTAGACATCTTAAATAATATACTGATTCCAATCCATGTGGAATGGAAAAGGGAGATGCCAATTCCCTTCTGTCAAATAAACCTGCCTCCCTATCATGCTACCACCTCCAACCAAGAAAGAATACACAATACTGTCACCTGCATCTTTACGAACTACTGCGCATACATATTCAGAGACCGCACAACACACTTGGAGGGGAACACTATCTAACTCTAATATGCAGGAGCTCACAGATGCCCATGGTCGGCTGGTGATCCCTTTAAGTGACCGAGAGGTGAGCATATGCCTCCCTCCTGAGGGCTCGGCCAATTAGCTCCCATAGATGTCCAGCTGCTCTTGGCTGCGTGCATAAACCTGGATTCAAACTCACCATCTCCAGGATCATAGTAAATGTACCTTGTGGATGTTGATGCACCAACTAGGAACGATATTTATTTTTACTTTAACTCAAGAAATAGCCTTCACCATCACCCTCCATCATCCAAAAGAACTGCCATGGACTGGCTCGGGATCATCTCAGGCTTCTGTTAATATTCTTCTGGAATGGCAAACATCTCAGAATAGATCTACCACTTTTCCATAATGGAAGGTGGAAAGGGGAAGGAGGGAGTACATGGAAGGTGACATTTCAGTAAGGTGTTACCTGGCCCAGGCCTTCAGCTCCGGAAGGCTGATAGTCCTTCCTTTCTTCATCTGCACAACTGCTACAACCTTTTGCCCCCAGGTGGAGTCCCGCACCCCGATTACAGCCACGTCTTAGAAATAGAAAGAGAAAGAATAAACATTCTAGTGTTCACTTATGATATCTGTCCTTAGGTCATGTTTTAACTAACCCCAATGCACATGCAATTTTCAAACTGAGAACTAAAAATCAAGCAATTAAAGCATGCAAAATTAAAAAAAAAAAAAAAAAAAAAAATCTTTCCACACAGGATGTGGTTTCCTTTATGCCCAGAAGATTTGATGAAGCAATATTTCAGAAAATTTAAATGGAAACACATTTTGCGCATTAAAGTCACATAACATTCGCAAATGTGAATGAAAACGCTGGAACAACATTAACTTAATAATAAAAAAAAGCTCTGTAGGAGCCATCATGAAAGTACAAATCTACTGTGCGAGGATAAAATGTAGCTTCAATCAAATAGCTTCTCTAAGTGAAAACACAGATCATTAGTTATATGGGGGGGATTACTATTACTTATAATACAACTAATTTGCCAATTTGAACATGTTATATTTTTATTTACTTATTTAATTGCATGATACGGTGGTTCTTCTAAAATGCATTTTTCTCATGCACCTGTAATGTCAGGGTGGGCCAAAAGGTGGCGCTCCACATCCAGAGCGCTGATCTTGTAGCCTCCACTCTTTATGATGTCAACAGAAGTTCGCCCCATGATCCAGTAGACGCCATCTTTATAGACCGCCGTGTCACCTGACCGAAAAGAAATAAATAAATAAACAAAGGTTTAGAAGCGACTAACCATATATGTAGCTATTTACAGTCCTTATATGTAGTTATTGTGCTCCAAGGTTTTTAATAAGTTTCCACTCTAACCAGGTTACTCTATTTCCATATTACCAGTCTTTAAAATGATTGCTTTTCACACTGTAGCAAAATAGGCCAAAAAAAAAAAAAAAACTTCATCAAAATCGTATAAATCAATATTCATATGGTCTAATGCAGGGGTATTCAAGCTTATCTGCAAAGGACCGGTGTAGGTGCAGGTCTTCATTTTAATCAAGCAGGAGCCACACCTGAGAGTTTACTGAAAATGCAGATCCAGTGATTTAAGCAGGTGGAAGGTTTGGTTCCTGCATGGATGGAATGAAAACCTGCACCCACACGGTCTCTTTGCGGATAAAGTTGATATCCGTTGATACCGCTTTTCTAACATGTTCAGCCCAGATTATATTATCCTCTAACAAGCTTTAACATGTCAATTAGTATGTTCCCGTTAAGTTTAACTATTGACACTGTATTGTACCCATCCTTTAACGTTCAAAATAATAGCTTTCTTCTGCTTGTGGCATAGACAGGTGGTGTAGCCATGTCCACACTCTATTATATTAATAAAAATCCTGACACTACCAGTACTGTGTAAAAACACAGCCTCCATGTTGGAGGTAGCAATGGAGGCACTCACATAAAAATCTGCATAGCCAACAAACTGCATGCATGTGGATGATGTATGTGAAATGTATTTTAATCATGCCTGCTACTCGACCTTATCATCCCCATCTTCACTATTACTGTCTCCCTGTAGATTTGATACCAAAGCTATACCTTCCCCTTCACCTCATCATAAACCCCACTCTCTTTCACAAGCATTGCTTGTACTTGTTCTTATAACTACATACTCATCATCAAACACTGAAAGTGCTACCTGCTTTTTCAATTTCAGTAAAACGAGAGTTTTTTTATTAGAATTATAGTGCACTATTTTGTTATATTATGCATGATAAAAATAAACATGTATGGCTTCCTCCTTGTGTAATACAGTTTCAGGTTG
The DNA here is from genome assembly GCA_028564935.1 of Neosilurus hyrtlii. Classification (NCBI taxonomy): domain Eukaryota; kingdom Metazoa; phylum Chordata; class Actinopteri; order Siluriformes; family Plotosidae; genus Neosilurus; species Neosilurus hyrtlii. Next base: position 32,312,315 of record JAOUQZ010000001.1, read on the forward strand.
CATTTCTGGAGGGGGACTTCTTCAGGGGACTCGGTTAAGTGACAGTGGTTTTCCGGTTTACTACCAAGCCAGTGTGGCTATATTTGTCACAGTAGCATGACTGTGTCTTAGGCAGTCCCACCTGAGGGATTGAAGGCCAGAGAGATCCAACAGTATTTCTCAACCATGTATGTTTACATACAGAGATGTGTCCGAATTCCCTAAATCTTTTTAGGCACAACCACCTGGTTCAGTTTAAAGTTATATTCACTAGCGTGGTTGTGTGATTTTAATTTAATGTATGTACCATTTATGTGCTCAACAAAGGAAATAGTGGTGAGATGTAAAAGAAATGCAGTGCTTGTTATGCTTAAAAATATAACAAGGCATTAAAAAATATATCCTTATCAATGGTGTCAATAATTCTGGACCTGGTTGTCCATCAATACACACAAATTCAAAATAACCTCTATAAAGATCAATATATAGGAAATCCTTTGAGATGACTAATAAAATTTGTATAAAATCGTGAACCAGTCAAGATCATGCAGAGCTGCTCAACCAGAAACTCCTTCATTACACACACAAACACACACACAGGTAGCAAAAATAGGCACTCAGACTGCAGAAAACCCATCACACACTAGCGAAAGAAAATGTAACACCTATTTCCTCCCGTTTCACAGTGCAGAGGACTGCAATAAGAGAGAGAAAAAGGGAGACAGAGAAGGAGGGAGGGAGAGAGAGAGAGAGAGAGAGAGAGAGTGAGGGAGGGAGCGAGTGAGTGAGACAGGTGAGAAGAGCAGTCACTGAATGATGACAGGGCTCAGGTGGGACAGAGCAATGATGAGGAGAGAAAATGGGTCACTGTGGAGAATAAAAAGGGAGAAAGAAGACCAGAGGAAAAGTGAGAGAGAAGGAGAGAAAAGGAGAGCATAAACGAGAGAGTAAAAGACAGGAATCTATGTGGAAATAGAGGAAGTAAGGCAAAGATAGAAAAATTAGAGTTATATCAAGGGAGAGAAATTGGAAAGAGGTAGACAGATGAAAAAAAGAAAAAGTGAAGAAAATGGAGAGGGATGAAAGGACAAGAGAGTAAAAGAGAGGGAGGAAAGGAGAAATAGAGAGGTGTGGAGTGTAGTGGAGATCACTACAAGCTTCAGGTCCCAGCTGTGGTGGACTGAGTGTGAGTAAGACTGTGTGTGTGTGAGACAGAGAGAAACTGGCAGGTGGTGACTGGTTAGAGATGCTCAGTAGGCGATAAGTCACAGCGCTCATAAAGCCTCACCAAACAGCCTGAAGCGTCTACACATCAACACACACAGGAAAAGACACTTCAGCCAATCAGCTCACACCTGCTGCAGCTCCGTTAAATCCAGACCTGCCTGCAGATACAAAATCAGCTGTGTGAGGGACAAAAGCATCCACCCTGGTCATGCTTTTTAACTAAGACTAGGATTCACTGGTAAGAGGTTTGGAGCAGCCTGTCAGAACAAACATTACAAGAAAAATGATGGTTGAGACCTACATTACACATTTAGTATAAGAAACAAAATATATTTCTAAACTTCTGCCTACCCATCTGCCACTTTTATTGGTTCGATATATATATTTACAAAATGTAATATTAGTATTTAACTCTGAACTGTTCTGGTATTATGATATTTGAACTGACATCTTAATGCTCCAGTATACCATTGGTTAGAGTGCTGGGCTCATGTTTGAGAGGTTGTGGGCTCAAATCCCCATTGGACGCCCACCGTGCTAAGAGCCCTGGGCAAGGTCTTAACCACAAGTGTGCCTCTGTCCACCCAGTAGTACAAATGGGTACCAGTAAAAGTACTGCGAAGGTAACTGGAAATGGAGTAGCATCCCATCTAGGAGGAATTAAACTCCTAGTTGCTTCACACTGCAGAAACCGGGATAAACTTTCATCAGCTTTGTGTATATTCACATCTTCATTTTTTTTCTTTTTAAGTGCAGTATTACATGGACACTGTAAAATGTTTTGTTCAAACTTAGTCAATTTTTTAGAAAAGCAAACGCAATATTGTTGAACACACGGTGCGATGTATTGTGATGTATATGCGAAGTATTCTAAATTTTTCTAAATGTAATAATAATAATAATAATAATAATAATTAAATAAAAAAGAAACAAACAAAAAAAAAAGATTTAGCTTCATTACTGAGAAAAATGGAAAAAAGTGTATTAAAAAGATACTATTTAACATCGTTAATCAGAAATTAATGCAGGCCTCACATGGAAGTGGTTCTGACAGCAATTCAGCAATTCCAAAGATGGTGTTTGCTGGCAACAGACACTCATTGCCATTAACCATGAGATTTTCCAAATGTTTAACATTTTACTGTGGTTCTCAAAACCGTGCATCACTGTCAAGCTGCCTTGTCATCACTTTTTGCATCCTTTCTGAACCACTTTCAATACAACCTGTTCACACCGTGTTTTTACCTATTGCTTACACTTGTTTTTCCACACCGTTATCATTAAAACCGAGCTGAATCGCCTTCAAAACTGCCCCGATGTGAGACTGTTTTTCCACACCGCCATCACATTTAGGTGGTCCAACATGGTATGAAACTGCACAGAACCACTGTCAGAACTGCCACTGTGTGAGGCCTGATTAAAAGCTGACTGGAATGTTGAAAGGAACTCGACACACTTTGTCTATCAATATTTAAACATTTTTCAAAAAGTCTCTGATTAATGTTTCTTTGTACATGATCAGGGATTTGTGCAGATATACATTTACAGGAATCAACAATTTATATGATGTGAGAAAAGGCAGTTTTGATCATTTTCAGTAAAATCCTGGTAGTTTTGAGAAGTGTGAGTCACGCCTTCTTTACAGGAACTGACAGGCACAGAAACCTCAGCTCTCTCAGAGCATGTACTGAAATATGTATGTTTTGTCTCTGTTTTGACTTTCAGTCCGCAAGTGGAAAATACACAAGTGTCAGTGAGGGCTGGGACACCGCACTAACACAATAATAGCACTTCAGAAACACCTCTACTGCATCAATCACACTGAATAACCCCTGTGTGTACAGCATGATCACTTCAGACCCTCCTACTGCATCCATCTTCCCACTGTCTACTACCTCTCACCTTTTCTTTCTATTCTTTTTTCCTCTCCACATTCGCATTTGTCCTGTCTTTTTTCTTTTGCTAAAAAAACAAACAAAAAAACCACCCTCCTCTGGCTCATATTCGATAAACTGTCCCTCTCTCCTTCCTCCCTCCTTCCCCCAGTGCTCTCTTCCTCTCTGCTCAGAAGCCCGGCATCAATAGAGGGCCCATCTGTTCCCATACATCATGCTCTTCATTTCAGTTTATTAGCCGGGATAAATCATAAATATTTCATTATACATCACGGGCGGCTGTCGCCGCGCCGACACAATTTATCACGGCCGGCCCTCTCGCCGCTCCGCGCGCAGCAATAAGCTTTCCAGTCTATTAAACAAGATTGATACAGTGTGTAAATTTAGATATTGGGAATTTCTTCACACATCGTTGCTCCTCTCTGATAGGCTTGCAAGGGGAGGGGTGGGGGTGGGATATGGAGAGGGAGTGGATGATTGTGTGTGCACACGCGTGTGTGTTGGATGATTTTGTGTGTGTGTTTGGGAAAAACAGATCAAGCAAGAAGGAGAGAGGAAAGGAGAGAGACGGTAGCAGAATCAAGAGAGACACAGAGGACAAAAGAACAACCAAGAAAGGGAGGGAAATGTGAGGAAAAAAGAACGAGAAAAGGGTAAAAGGAAGGCAGAGGTAAAAAGTAGAGGAAGCCATACAGGGACAAAGCCAAGATAGAAGACAGGAAGGGCAAATGAGAAGAAAAAGAAAAAAAAAGATCAAGTGAAGGAGAAAAGAACAGAGGCAGGGACAGATGGAGACATGAAACCAGGAGAAGAAAGAATTGAAGGAAAGAGATACAGAGAAAGAGAGCAGGAGAGCGGGAGAGTGAGAGAGATGGACAGAACTAATTGAGAGAAAATGAGACGGCACAGGAAGGAAGGGGTGAGAGCGAAAGTCAGGGAAAAGAGAAACAGAGCATCTTAGGAATAAAAAAGCAGTGCTATGGGCCGAGACAGGGTGGAAAGCAAACAGGGAGTGAGTGAGTGAGGGAATGGGCTGAGCTGGGCTGAGCTGGGCTGAGCTGGGCTGAGCTGGACTATCCCCCCCCCCATGTTTAAATACCACACCCAAACGAAGCATGGCATCATTCAGTCACACCCCCATAATTCCCTTCTGATGGAAATGAAATGGGGGAATGAGAGCCTGTTTTACACTGGGGAAGATAAGCCACCTAAATGTGTGTGTGTGTGTGTGTGTGTGTGTGTGTGTGTGTGACTGCACGTGTGAGCAGTGTGGCCATGCATTTATGAGCTTTTTCAGCCTATTAACAGATCCATAATGGCTCTGGGGAGAAAGCAAAGGTCATAGAAAGTTTTAATCCTGCAGGTCATGTCTCTTTTTCAACATTCTGACTGTGTGAGTGTGTGTGAGTGTGTGTGAGTGTGTGTGTGTGTGTGTGTGTGTGTGTGTGTGTGTGTGTGTGTGTGTGTGT
>JAOUQZ010000001.1:32319268-32337651 GCA_028564935.1 Neosilurus hyrtlii
CACACATACATATACATACATACATACATACATACACACACACACATACACATGTCTTCACTTCCTCGATCATCATTGCTGATGCTATGCTATCTTATTTTTATTTGCTTGAGCAAGGCCCATAACCCCCAACTGCTCTCCGGGAGCCCCAATGTGTGCGGCAGGCCACTGCTCCAAGTGTGTGTGCTCACTGTTTACGTGTGTGTTCTCACTTTGGATGGGTTAAATGCAGAGGCAATAATTTCCCTTCAGGATTACTACTGTATAGCAAAATCGAAAAAAAAAAAAACCCAAACAAACAAAGAAGTGTATATGGAACACTGTAAAGTGACACTGAAAAATACAGAATACTAAAGTATATGAAACACAGAAATACTGTATAAGGAAGACCAACGTGCATAGAATTCTAAAGCATACACAGTACCAAAGTGCTCAGAATGCTAAAGAGAAGAATAATGAGGTGTAAAAAATATAAAACTGTAAAGAATACTGAAGTGTACGGAACATCATTGTAAATGGAATGCTAAAAAGAATCTGAAATACTAAACTGTACAACATACCAAAGTTTGTGGAATGCTAAAATGTAGGGAATACTGAAGGGCAAGGAATAAAAACTTAGTTACAAACACTTTTTTAGTCTAACTATACAGTATTATGAATCTTGCCCTTAGAAACATTAAATAATCATCGGAAAAAATGTAATTTAACATATTACTTCTGTATTCATATTTACACTAAAACTCAGACATCTGTATGCTCAGGGTACGCAATGACATGCATATAAACAAAAACAGGGCATTTTGCCAGGAGCTCAGGAAGTGAGTGAGTTGACAGCTCTGGAAAAGGGCAGTGTGACAGAGGCCATGTTCTACGTCCAGCACTCTTACACATCAGTGCACACACACATCAGTCTGACAAGCTGCTACACTGTTCTTCTAGGTGTTACAATCCCACTTGAGTGTGTGTATGCGAATGAATGCACACTCTCTGTAAGGGCACATATGGAGAACTGCTTCTGGAAGTGTAGGTAGGAACTGATGTGTCTCAAAATACACACCATCACTAAAGAAACCACAAAAAACACCAACTCAAAAGCCTGAATATTGGGTTTAACAACCAAACTATTTATTAGGCATTCTATCTTTTGTAAATAATATCAACTTGACTGGAAAAGTCTTTCTAATTTTAAGAAGAGCACTCAGAGAGCTCAAGTCTCAACCACGCCCAACAATCTTCCATATGTACTGTATAAAAAAAGTAAAAAAAAAAGTAAAAAAAATAAATAATATAAAATAAATAAAAATAAAAAAAGAACAGTTCAGAGTATAGTTCAGAATACTTCATAATATTATAATATTTAGAGAATAAATCCACAATAAGGGGGTTTGTGGTTCATGCATTTTTAATAATTAAATTTGTCCCTGAATGCTGCAAAAAAAACCAAAAAAACGCAAAACAAAAAAAGACTATACTTTAGACCTACTAAACTATTTAATGAGCGCACTGCATGAATGCAAACAACAGAGTGCATTGGTGCAGCAAATAGCATCCTATTCACCTTTCCCTATATCTAAACATAAAGTGCACTATTTAGCATACTTACACAGGAACGCATGATCCAAGTAAACAACTTTTCCATCTCAAGACAAAATATGTTTTTTAGCAGTTTCTGCACACACACACACACACACACACACCAAAAGTCTCAACATTACTAGACTATGCCCTATTCACTTATTAGGGCATGTAACCGCCAATTCAAACTTCAGATTTAAAATCCCATACACTGTTGAATACATGAGCCAGCATCACCATTATGCTGTGGCTGTGACCCAAATTATTAGATATATTGCATATTGGATTCCCTTTGGTAGTCAGTTACCATTGCATACCAGGAACATCCCACAGAACCTACCGTTTTAAAGATATATTGATCATTTAACCATGTCAAAATCACTCAGATACTTATGCTAGCTGATTTTTCCTGCTTCCAACACACCAACTTTAAGAACTAACTTTTTACTTTCTGCCTCATACATCCCACTCCTTGGCTGGTGTCACTGTAACGAGATAATCAGGTGTTATTCACTTCGGAATAGAAATTCTGACACGAGCTATATCATGTTACAATGTCAAAAGTTACACGTGTACAAAGCAATCTACTCAAATGTTTACATGGCCAATATATTCCTATCAACAGATCATCAGGGGCTGACACCAGTTTTGTCAAGCTGATCAAGTCTGATCAAACAGAATAGGGCATTGCAAGAAATTTCATTATAATCCACCTTGAATTTGATTATTAACAGGTTATTAGGGTTAAATTAAATAACTTGTGCAAAAATCACAATGTTCTAAAGTATTGAAGCACTTCCCCTTACTCTGCAGTGCTGGCCTCATAATACAACAGTTCTGGTGGGAAGAGTAATATGACTCAGTCATTCAACTGTGGCTTGAGTGAGCTACAGTGGAAGAGTAGGAACAAAGGTTGAAATATGATTTTTATTTTGGACAGAACCAAACATATCAGGGTCTGAAATGCAGATAAAACATTTTCCTAGCCACTGAAACCACGGATCCTTTGATCACACATTTACACTGTTACAAAACAGCAGTTAGCACAACCGCCTCACAGCAAAAAAGTCTTTGGTTCAACTCCCAGGTTTGGGCATTTCTGTGTGGAGATTGCATGTTCTCCCAGTGCTTGTGTGGGTTTCCGCTGGGTACTCCAGTTTCCTCCCACAGTCCAAAAACATGCACATGAGTCTAATTGGATGTTTCAAATTGCCCCTTGGTTTGAATGGGAGTGTAGATTGTTGTATGGGTGTTGCCCTGTGATGGTATGCTGAACTATTCAGGGTGTGCTTCGCCTTCACCCTCTACTGGCTGAGATAGGCTTCAGTCTCCCCGTGACCCTAACTGTAGGATTAAATGATTCAGCTAATGAGAGAGTGAGGTCAAAGTAATAAAGATCTGCTGGGCTTTTACCCCACATTTCACCATGAAGCCATGATCTCTTGATCATGAGCACAGCACCCTAACCACTACACTTCCAGCCCCACTAGTTTGCTTTGTTTTCCTCATTAAAAAAGTGGGATAAACACTTCTGATGCCACTCCAGATAAATGTAAATAATACTGTGCAGTAAATGTTACCTCGTTTATGAAGTCTAGTTATGAGTTCTATACAAGTACCTGTTGCCTAAATGTAAATATACCTAATGTAATTTATTATAATAATATTCATATTATTAGTGTCTGTAACAAGATCAACAAAATCCTACTTTAAGTGCATTCATCAGCAAAAGTGATATTTATCAATTTCTGATATTAAATGGTGGAATATGGTGCAATCTAGTGGAGTCTTTAACATTATTTAGAATATTATTATTTCCAAATATTAATTTTCCTTACTGTAACAAACAATTACATACACAACCTTTAAATATAAATATAAAAGAGATATCTAAACTCTAAAAACCTGTTAATTAAAACTGAACACCGGTATGTACGTTGAAGGCACTATGAGATATAATCAACTAAATAAACAAATAAATAAATAAATACATAAATAGCAGCAGCAGAGTGGATATCAGAATCAGAATACTTTATTGATCCCAGAGGAAATTCTAGTTTACATATAAACTAGATTGTAAATGTAAGTTAAACGTGGCAGTGCAAGACAGTCATAGAGTTTCTGGATTTAATGTTCTTTTACAGAGAGTTAATGTCTGTGTGAGAGTCAGCAGAGGGGTGTGTGTGTGTGTGTGTGTGTGTGTGTGTGTGTGTGTGTGAGCGAGTGATATGGGGCTGTGGAGGAAGGTTGCATGGGTGTGTGACTGCAAGGGAGTGGAAGGTGAAGGGGTAATGGCATTCACAGCTCTGGGGAAGAAGCCGTTTTTTGAGTCTGGTATATAAGTGGTATTAAACTAAGTACAGTTGTGTATCTATTACGTGTACTATGACAAGGCCCATGAAAAATATAAACTCACCAGTGAAAAAAATGCAGGCCAAAAACGTAATTACAATGTGATTTAGATTCCCATATCTTACCTGGATTCCCTGCTCCATCAGGCTTTAGTGCACACTGGTTGATGGCGCTCAGACACTTACTTATTTGCATCTTTTCCCACTTAGTGGCAACATTCGAAACTTTAAATGACTGGCTTTCTTTACATTAGACATATAGACCACTACACATTAGCTTTTAGGCATGATGAGAGCCTAGATTAGCAAAAAAAATAATAAAAAAATGAACAGTCATGTTTAACAGACTGTATTCTCACACCGCAGTGGTTTGTTACCCCCACCTTGACATGAGGTGCAGGTTCCCACTGCTGGTCATGTAATTGAGACTAGAAATACTGGAGATTACGGAGGGAGTACGCTTACTCGATTTTACTTAGTTCAAGTTGTCAATACACTTCACCCTCGATTTCCCGTACCCCTATTTCCCAGATTTTGGATTTCCCGTACAAAATCCGCCTCGGACATTTGGTATTGCGGACAAATGCTCGGACAAGTCCGGGAAACAAAACGCAGTGATTTTATAAAAATCTGACAAAAGTCGGAAAATCCGACTGATTACACACACTGTATTTTGTCTAACAGGTTCAATCCTTCCTATTCAGTAAGCGCTTTATCCAAGACAAGGCCAGCATTTCCCAGGAACACGGCGCATAAAGTAGGAACACACTTTGGACATAATGCCAATCCATCTTACAGGTATATATTTACTCTACTTTTATAATAATCAAACTAACTGCTTAATCAAATTAATGTTTCAAAGTAATGGAATAGTGAATTGGGTGTGGCTTCACACACAGTCTATGATTCTAGATTATTAGGATGCCTGACCAGAGAACAGTGTAATATCCCAAACGATTTATGTGACAGTTGAAACCCAACATCACATCACAGAGGTATCAAGCAATAATACACACATGAAACATGAGCAGGGCTTAAAATGAGCTTATCTCATCTAGATGAATGAAGATGCTGCTGATTGATCCCACTGAAGAAGCAGTAAAGCGTGTGAAGCACGTACATACACACATGAATATTAATGTCAGCGCCCAGACGCAGACAACTCACTAGAGGAGCTAATGAGGATGAATACGTGACGAGCGTTTACTAAAATCACAGCTCTGATCATATTTATCTTCCTTAACTTTTGCTCTCTTTTTGTCACTGTTTTTTTTAATAGTTTTTAATTAATACACAACATGAAAGAGCTCTGCACTCGGCTGAGCGATCTAATTTGTCTAATACAATGCAGTGTAACTGGGTAACCGCTTTATGTAAATAACTGGGGTAAACTTGCTTGGCGACACTGTGTTCGCTGAGTAGCATTAAGATTGTAAGATCTCCAGAAGTGTGACTCTCCTATAAATCTCAGCTACAGGCATATTTAGTAAAGCTACGGCCATACATGTTGCAAAACAGGTATATAGCAGCTCCATGACTGAAAAAAACATTTTGTGAGAATTTGATTTGCAGCCAGAATATTATTCTAAATGTGGAGTTTTTGCTGTTGGACTTCTATAAGGCATTTCGATTATCAGTTTCTCTGACAGGACTTTAAACCTGGGTTTACTGACACTGAGTCTTGCAGAAGTTATACTGAGAACAGGATGTGCTCGATTCAAAAAAAGCGTGGAGCTCCACAATTTATGAGCACGCTTAGAGCACGATTTGGGTATAAAAAGGAGGCAGAGGGCATCCAAGAGATATAACTTAAAGGAATCGTGTTTCCAAATTCATCAAGATCCCCCACAATGGCGTATCAAGGTCTGTTACACTCTGGTAATGTCTGTTAAACTCCACTATACTCTATTACGATTCCCATGTTCAATCATGATTGGCGTCAAATCATAATACATCATAATAATCGAGGCAAAATTTTTTACAGTCAAATATTTTGTCACGATATCTCGATTCCATCAAGTTCCCTTAAGATCAGCATGATTCGAACCCACGACCCCCCCCACACTCCTCACGATTCTCTCAAATCATGGAGATTGCAGCCCCAGTGTAAACCCAGGGTTAGATACAACTTTCAGTAAAATGGGAAAGAATATAAGTACTTAAGAGCCAGTTAAAAAAACTTCTTTGCAACTTCATCTACACTAGTGTAGCACAAGTAGAGCAACTACATTATAAAAATAAATACAAAAGATAATTGTGCAAAATGTATCTGGCCCAATTCATATCTATAGCTTGATCACACAACAGTTAACAATCTGGGAAAGTTTATATGATTTGCCCTCATTGTTAAAGAGAAGATGTGGGTAATTAAAGTGACAGAGGCGAATCAGCTAGTGAATCAAACCCACAAAACCATCACATCATGTACACAACACAAGCATTCACATGTCCACCTTCAAGTGACAAAAAACAGTTTTCACTGAACAGAAAAATAAACTTGAAGTAGAGTAGGTCAAGAAGGGGGAGTGTTCAGGCCCCAAGTTTTTGTAAGGTGAATGTATGTGCATTTGTGAGTGGGCTGTAAGAGCAGCACTGATTCAGGCAGTTTTTATATATGAGTGACACTGAGTCATGTACAAGTGCCACACCAAGCCTCACAAACTGCTCACTGTTGGTTTATTTGTCAAATTTTCATTCTGCTACCTGTGTACACACAATACAGCTGTGTATACACATCGACCCCTCCAAACAAACTTTTCTATATTTTAAAAAGAGTTGAGTTGCTTATTCAATGCTAGGATTCAGCAAACCAAACAATCCCTCGAGCCAAAGTAAAGTGCTTCTGCTCAAAAAAAAAAAACAACACCACAAAGAACACAAAGGGAAAAACAGTGGACCAACAAAATCTCTCTTTCCTTCATCACACACCCTGGAGCAGAAGTGGTGGTGACCGAGAGGAGATCTGTGGAGTTCAAGTATACCCATGGGGGAATGTGACTTGCTACGAGTCAATAAACCACTAGAGACCATTTTGAAAAGCTTCCTTGTCCCTGGCTGAGTGCGCTGTACTCTTAATCACGCTTTAAGGCTATCCGAAAAACACTCAATAAGAACAATGCATGGATTTTCCATGGACTGGATAAATCCTGCACTATCTGGCACCAAAGGTACCTGCCTCCATAGCTGAACGAATCAATCCTGAAAGACAAGGAATGGGCTTTGATCTCAAACTGGTGCTAAGCGTGAATCCGCATAGGCTGGAAAAGTGGAGTAGCAACCATCCGAGAAAAGAGGGTGAATAGAGATGTTGGCGTGATTAAAGGTGCCCCAAGGGGTGGTGTGGAGGGGGTTGTGATCTCTTACATGAGAATAACAGTGCAGGAGAACATTACTGATGGTTCCATAGAAAGGAAAAGTGAATTTAAAGTGAATTATTTTGAATAAGCCTAGTCTCCTGCCAGCTTTTATTACCCATTGTAAGTTGAATTAAATAACTGTGGTGAACTCGTTTATTATGCTTAATTAGAAGCAATTCTACACAGTGAGATATTCTGAGAGCGGCACTCATATATAATGTAATTTGACTAGAACTGAAACTACATTTACATACTCTTTATTCAATTTCAACGGTGTATTAAAACTTCTTTTGAAATTTTCTTATGTTGACAAGAAAAACTGCATTCATGATTCCCTCTATTTGATTGTATTGTCTAATTAATAATGTAACTATTACCTTTTGTGTGAGCTACACGGAAGGTACTGCGACGCGTTGATTTTCGCTCCACAGGAAATTGTGGGTGTTTTTGCCTGTCTGCAGCCCAGGAGTGGGCGCTCGGTCCTAGTAAGTTATTACCTTTCCCATGAGCTATACATTGTTCATGTTATTATTACTAGACATTTGAGAGCTTATGGATGTTGTACTAAAGTAAAGTAATATTACGATAGTCATTACATTTATATAGACAGGAACTTTCCAATCGGTCTAACGCCGGGATCTAATTAGATAATTAAAAGTTCAACTTTGTCTTCATGTTAGACAGAGCATGTGTGTGTCCGAGTACCCATAACACGCAAAAGGACAGTGAACGTGTGTGTCATTACAAAAATGTGACATTCAGAGATAAAGCTTTAATGGAAACATTTGAGTCTCAGCTGAGTTCACTGTGGTAAAATCTCAGGATCCGAAATACATACAGTACACAAAACCTTTTATTTAAATTAATGTTCAGATTTAACTTTATTGCTCAGATCTTATTCTTCGTCAGACCCTACTGATGTTATTAACCTAACCTGGCTATCTTGACAACTGGAGTCTGTATAGAAGCTAGAATTGATATCATTCATGGTATTTATACTAATAATTAAAAACTTCCTTTTGTATTCCAATTATTATGGAGTCCTAAAGTGCTGATCACATTGTCATGACAGTAAAATCTCCAGTAATAAACGATCAAATCAATGATATCTGATATCAATTATACATTTTATAAGTTTTAATCTGAATTGAATTCTTCAAGAGTACTCAAAATATAAAACAACTTTAAACTGGTATTGAATTCTCTATGTGGACACTGACATACTGTGCATAAAACATGCACGTAAACCTGAAATTACCTTCCATTTCATGCTGCGGAGGTTCGATCCCATCTGATCTTGAAAGCTAAGCAGGGTAGGGCTTGGTTAGTATTTGGGAATACAAGGTGCTGTGGAGCGTTAGGGAAAAAGAGCTGGCAAGCTACCCTGTAAAAAAATGTGCCAAGGAGAAATGTATGAGAATAGAGTCATCAAGAGTCAGATTCGACTGTAGGTACTAAGATACATACAAACCTGGCAATGACAGAAATAAAATATACAGAGTCAAGTGTGTAATTATGAGATGGAGAAATGTTCCACAATGGGGAAAGCACGTGTGGCGATGTTTAATTAAAAATGAGTAATTAGAAAAAAATTCTCCCCTATTTTAGAGCCAGTTTACACCTGTCAAATCACCCGACCACCTGCAATCAGGTAGGGGCGAGAGCAAGCACGTGCAGCCTAACACACTCAAAGGGAAAGCATTATCCACCCCCTTATATGCATCCGCCCACAGTCTGCTGTGGAGTTTTCTGCGTGGAGTTTGCATGTTCTCTCCATGAATTCACAGGTCTCCTCTGGGTATTCCGGTTTCCTCAAACAGTCCAAAGACATGCACATTAGGCTAACTGGCTGTTCCAAATTTCCCCCAGGTGTGAATGTTTGTTTGTATTGCTGTGTGATGGTCTGGCAAGCTGTTCAGGCTGTACCAGTGTTGGCTTAGATAGGCTCCAGCCTTCCTGCCCGATACATTAATTTCTCTTATTTGTAAAGAGAACAAATAGGTGAACTGTTTAATCCCATAACATGGCAGAAAGCTACAACTTTGTAATGGAAAATATAGCGAGATTTGTGTACTGGGTATCAGCGTTTTGATATTGTGTATCTTAGAATGAGATCTTTTTTTTTTCCTTTCACCATTATTACTGTTAATCCTCTTATCTATGATCTGTGGTTTGTGGTCTTTTGTTCAACACCACACGAGTACAATCCACGTAAAATCCACCTTTCCCCATGGGGACAATATTATCACTACTACTACTAAAAACCAGAGTGAGCAGAAGAACAGGACACACACTACGGTCGATAATCTGAGCCCATCTGTCTCCGGCGCTCCCCCAATGCCACTGTCTGACCTCCACTCAGAGACGAGAGAGGAGTAGTGGAGCAGCTAGTTAACATGCTTCCCTCCCTTCCCCTCCTCACTCCTCCGCTCTTCATCCACAGCAGTTATTTATGAGCCCTCGGTCTAATGCGCACTCCCCAGGCAGTGCTTGGTCGAGCACAGCCAACTTTTAGCATGCCTCCATTATTCATAAGTATGTGCGAGCAGCATTTAGAAAATTGCTAATGCTTCTTCTCTGCACCATCCCTCCCGATACTTATATATATATTTATTTTTGTATTTATTTATTGTTTCCCACCGCGTTACTCATTCCAGGAAAGGGGTCCTTTCTCCTTCTCTAGCCATGATACTTAGTTTTTGTAGCTTACATTTTCTTCACTTTCTTCCTCTCTCTGTGTATATAGAACTGTATATATCCAGACATCCACTAATAAATAATGTATTTTCCATTTAAAGCTCAGAAGCTACATGGTGCAAAACTCAAACAAAAGCCAACAACCCATACATAAAATATCTGTTCACCAAATGGAGTCACTCGCTTTCCCCCACCTTAAAAGATGTTCTATTAGAAATAGATCACACAAAGCAGGGTTCAAAAAGAGCAACAGCAGGTATTTCTATTTTTTTTTTTGTGAAAATACAGTATACATAAACAGAATTAGAAGCCATGTGGGATGCACTTTATATATTAATTTAGAAAATACATAATTTACAAAAGCACTTGGGGTGTAAATGTCTGCCAAGCCCAGCAATATCCCATATAAACCATAATGCCACAAATCATCCTATCGCCACAAAGTTAAAGAATACTTAAAAAAATTCCTGAATCCCGAATTTGATTCAGATCATCCCCAAAATCTAATGGAGTCTTTCTTGTCCCAAGCCCCATCTCTGGTAGAAATTTCATGAAGATCTGCACATAACTTTTTGCATAATCCTGCAATCAAATCAAAACAATTAAATACACAAATCAAGGATAAGACATAACCTCCTTTTCAGAAGTAAATATACAGTAGCTTGCAAAAGTATTCATACCATTCTTTAACTATGGCCCAATAGGTTGCAAATCATACTCTCCTTTATTATTATTATTACACATGAGTAATTTGTCCTTTTAAAAACTTTACCCAAAAGCATGAATGAAGCAACAACAGATTGTTTATTTAATAGAGTTTTTTTTTAGTAAAAGCTTGTGTTGCTAGAGCAGTTTAACTAAATTAAGGTGTGTTAAGCTCCACCTCTTTTCTATTTTTATTGGTCACTACTCATAACAGATGGCTGTTAACTCTCCCCACAGGCTTGCTCTGATTGATTACTGGAAGGCAAACTGATCTAATGTTGAATGTTGTACTGCAACTGCATTGAATCTATTGAGTTTATTATGTCGGTTAATGTCCAGCTTGGCTGTTTCCTACTTTAAATGCTTGTAATATCGTAGTGAGTTTCTTTTTACTACAATCAGCAACATTTTCAAAGACCTTCTGCAGAGCAACATTTATTTCTTTGTGGGTATACATTTGGTGTGGTAGAAAGAGCTAGAACCTTTCATGCTGACTCTCATTTACAGTTGGACAGCAGCAAATTACTATGAAATACCTGTTTGGTTAACACTACATAGCTACTGCTTGTAAATTACTTCTCAGCCCTTGCAACCTCACAGTGCCTTACTCATTTATATACAGCTCATCAGTGAAAAAGAACAGACTGTGAATTCCCTTACAGAGACAGACGAATCAGCACTAAAGGATGAGAAGAAAGAGAAAGAGAGAGGGAAATGGCGAGAGAAAGAAATAGACAGAATGATGCTATAGAACACATGAAAAATCAATGTTAACGAACGAGTGCGGCAAAAAGCGAGTGCTTGACAGAGTGACAGATTGTCTATCGAGGTGCCAGTCAGACCCAGTGGCCGCCTGAACACGATTAAAGAGAGAGGCGGGCTAACACAATTCTTATTGATCGCATTTCTCCCCGTCTCTCATTTTCATTTGTATCTGTCTCTTACTTTATTTCTCTATTTTTGATAAAAAAAAAAAAAAGGTATATCAAAAACATGGTGAATTGTACACTATACAATATATGATTACCTTTTGCGTGAGCTACGTGGACAATACTGTGACATGCCGATTTTCATTATGCAGGATATTGAGAGGGTGTTCGCCACTAATGACATAGTAACTTCTGTCATGAGAGTAGTAAGGTTATTAGTAGTACTACTGTCAACACATCATTCAGGTAACGTAACCTAACATTAAGCCCCATTATACAACAACAAGGATCTTTTGAGTCCTTTTATTTTTTATTATTAGACATGTTATAATAAAAAACCTACCCATATTGTTCCCATCAAAAGAACATTTTTGAAAGGTCAGTGAACACGTGTGTTCACCAGTCATCAAAAACTTTGGCCAATCAAAGATGCGCTCAAGATATAACACATTATGTTAAAAAACAACAACAACACCACAAACAAAAAGAAACATAACTGATAAAAAAATAAAAGAATATACCGCATCCTCTATACAGAATCAATGTAAGAACTGTATTGATAAACCTATATAAATTTGTTCATATAATATGGTTTGGAACATCAATAAATACAAAGACTTTCATTTTCCAAGAGACATTTTGCAAGTTGCAACCTCTGTCTCTGTGTTTTTGTTGAGGTACACATGCTACTTCTGGGATACCAGTGATCCTGATCCTTCTGCTCTGCCCTGATATGCTACTACTGACTGGAGCTATCATCTTAGAAGCCCCTCGCTCCTAATGATGATCCATATGGACCTAAATATACACTCAGAAACTGTGAATGACTTTTTACTGTTGCTGATATAAACTCTTTTACTAAAATTATACAGGACTATAATTACAGTTATAAGATAACCAACTAGACTAAATGCTAAATTATAAGTTTCTGCTACATGGTTTGAATTTTTATCAGGTTTCACTCAAATGAGGATGGGTTTTCCCTGAGTCTGGCTCCTTTCAAGGTTTCTATGGTTTGTAGAGGAAATGGTTAAATTCTTTGTCAAATTTGTTTTACTGTGTTAAGCTGCTTTGCCTCAATGTCAGTAGTAAAAATGTAATTTAATTGACTTGGCATTGTTGGGCGCTGACTTTGTGCCAAGCCCAAAAGCCACATCTCATCATGTTTACCTCATAATGTTTGCAAAATTCATGGGGTTCTTCCAAAGTCAATTAATATGTTTTGTGCAATCCTGCTTATAGACAAGAGAAACAGACTACACTGAAAACAATCTCCTTCCAGAAGTAAAAAGTAATGATCAAAAATCCCTTATGCCAGAACTCTGATTAACCTTTCATTAACTGCGCAGTGCACACACACTTTTCTCTCTCTCCCATGTTCTTTCAGTCCTACTTTCTGTCACCGGGATGAAAGGCAGAAAAAAGGGTGAGAATAGGGGGAAATTTGCAGAGGAGGGTGTTATATTTCAGACTGCAGTGACAGGTGAGGAGAAATGATGGGGGGGGTTTGTAATACCTATACATATTTCACTCTAATCAAATCCAATTAACTCTGAGACAATCTGTTATTAGAACATTACTATTCAGTGGGATGAGTGAAAGAAATCCCTTTTCTTTTCACACTTTTAAACTGATATTAAAATAATTATTGTGGAGTGTGTGTGTGTGTGTGTGTGTGTAACCATTAGTGTCTGCCAATTTGTTTTCTTAAACCTGCCCCAAAGATACTAGGCCACTGATGTCTAAAAATAAAGCTTGCATTACTAGCATCATGTGGCTCAGTAATCATATCATGTGCAGTTCAAACAGTGTTTCGCCGTATTTACATGAAAATGACTGAAAAAAACTTCATCTTCTTATCCTTCACCTTCCAAATAGATTCAACTGCAGTGAGAACATGTTTCAACCATTGAATGTAGAAACATGGACACCTGACCATGTTTCAAATTTGAAGCCAGCACAGGTCTAGCATTACCATTGGCTGGGTGCAGAACAATTTTAAGCCATGCCCATCCCACATATTTCCATGACAAAGCAGCCTATTTTCCATGTCACTTCTGTAATAAGTTTTTTCCCCCAAAATGAGTTTTTAATATGTTATCATACTATAAAGTGAGGAGGTGTGGATACACTCGACTGACAGAACCTAGAAGAGATCGGCTGGAGCTCAAGCAGCGAACACTGTCTGTTTATTACATGTACTTTTCTGTACATATGCACTCACACAGAGTACACACAATTTCGATTTAAATGGGAGAATTAAGCTAGCTACCCCACCTTGTAAACTAGTAATCCTTATTTCAGTATAATAAAAGCACAAAAACCATTTGTTCCTCAGTGAACACTCATACACACTACCAGTAACATTGGAATGGATTATATAAAAGGGTAAGGAGAGAATTTTAGCTCAATGTGCACTGCTGGGTTAAAAAAAGATAGCTGCTCATAAAGCCACAATTAACCTGTCAGCAAATTCTAGTACATGTCAAAGTCATAAAATTCCTTCCCATATGCACTCATGAATGAAATATTTCCAGCTGAAGCTATTCAAGCTCTTTAGATAGATGCAATGAGGAGAATTTGAGATCATTTCTACCATGCTTGAGCTGAAAATTCATGTCATGATTTTTTATATTGAAATTTAGTTGCCAAAAAGTCATCTAAATATTCTATTAATGTCCAAAATACCTGTCTAGATTTGTTAAATAGCCTCTAAAGTCTTTTTGGATTTTTGAGCCCAGCATGGAGGGGATGGAATTGGTTTGTAACATGGACTTCAAATAAATCTTGCTGGACGGAACAACTTTCAAAGTTATAGATCGCGTAGCAAACACCTAACAAACATAAATGTATGAACCCAATTCATGCCTAGTATCCTTTGTAAACCAAATTTCCATATATATGAATGATTATGTCTTGTTTGATATCACCATTCATGATATTTAGGCTATTTTCTTCAACCACCATGACACTGCTCCTTTAAGCCAGGCTGCAAATTTCACAACATGATGGACAAATTTTGGCTTCATTTCTACAGAAGGTCTTACAGCATATACGGTGGTGTGAAAAAGTGTTTGCACCCTTCCTGAAATTTAAATATTACTCAAAGACAACACAGGTAAACACATTTGCAGCATTTGGCAGATGCTCTTATCCAGAGCGACTTATAATTATTTTATTTTTTTATACAAATGAGCAATTGAGGGTTAAGGACCTTGCTCAAGGGCCCAACAGTGGTGATAGTGGGGATTGAACCGCTGACATATGGATCAGTAACCCATCGCCTTATCCACTAAGCCACCACTGCCCTCTAAACATAAAATGCTGTTTTTAAATGAAGAAAAATCCAAACCTACATGGCCCTGGGTGAAAAATTATTTCCCCCTAAACCTAATAACTGGTTGGGCCACCCTTACCAGCAACTACTGCAGTCCAGCATTTGCGATAACTTGCAATGAGTCATTTACAGCACTGTGGAAGAATTTTGGCCCACTCATCTTTGCAGAATTGTTGTAATTCAGCCTTGTTGGAGGGTTTTCAAGGATGAACCGCCTTTTTAAGGTCATGCCACAGCATCTTAATAGGATTCAGGTCAGGACTTTGACTACACTGCTCCAAATTCTTCATTTTGTTCTTCATTTTTACTTTTACATTTATGGTATTTGGCACCTTTATCCAAAGTGAATTACATTCATCATTTTTATACAACTGAGCAACTGGAGGTTAAGTGCCTCGTTCAAGGACCCAGCAGTGGCAGCATGGTGGTACCAGGGCTTGAACCCCCCAACCATCAGATCAGTAATCCAGAGTCTTAGCCACTGAGCCACCACTTTTTCACACAGGGCCATGTAGGTTTGGGTTTTTTTCTCCCTTAATAATAAATACCTTTATTTAAAAACTGCATTTTGTGTTTACCTGTCTTGTCTTTACTAATATTTAAATTTGTTTGATGATCTGAAACATTTAAGTGTGTCAAACAATAAGAAATCAGGAAGCGGGAAAAATACTTTTTCACACCACTGTATTCTATCAATAGTTTTGATGCTGAATTGACTCAAATGTTGAAAAATAAACTCAATGTGTGTATCATGGATTGGGAACAGTGTTTGGTATAAATGATAACTGCTATAATGTAAAAATGTGATGTGTTCTGGACTTTAATTAACAATTAATTAACAAAAAAAATGAAAACATAGGATGTGATAAACATGACAACCTAATCATTCATTAGTGCGGTCTACATGATATCCATGTTTGAGTGGTTTATGATTTCTATGTGCATTTGCAAGTGCTTTGTTAACCTTGCTCCTCACTGTATTTTAGTGGGTTAATAAAGTGTTTCCACAATTTTCAACTTATAAATGGTTTGCTTAATTATGTACTAAACTAACCAAAATCAATTCTGACTTGGCAAATGGAACAATGAGGTGTGAAAGAACCTGTGGCAGAAACCACACTGAACTCAACTTGACATGGTATGATGCGAGAGTCAAAGACTTTATCAAAGGAGCTTTAGCTTTGGATCACATTCACATTCGTACCAGAGATAATAAAACATGATTGCGGTTTTCTTAATAAGATACTCTGACTGGCTGATAGGTCACACCACAGCCAAAAGATTAAAAGATTGTAGCTGGACTCCCAGGATGGACAGATGGCATTTTTTGTACTGTTAATTTAAGAGACACTCTAACAGATCATGTGTGTCTGTAAAAACAAACATGTCCGCCCTCTAATTTGCAACAGTTAAGGGATATTCTATTAGCACAGGTACGAATGAACAGTTGGAAGATTTATAAGTGACTTTGTGCACATTCCACAAACTCCTGCTCCCTTCTTTGATGTAAGCAACAGAACAAAAGACTGTGTTTAGGAGTTCTATTTTTACGTATACTACTGAGGAATCATGTTTGGAAAATATGTGCAATTCCGACTTAGTTCATGATGACAGCCTTTTGTATCCATGTATTACATCTACAGGCAGCCTGTAATATCAGTCATTTCTCTGTCAAACTTTGGCCAAGTTAATTATCATTCTAAACCTGTAATCATTAGCTTTGACATTTATGAGCCCTGTAACATAGAATATTTTACATCACTAAACACTTTGAGCTTGACCTATAGAGACAGCACACACAGAGCATTGAGAGAGCCTCTCCGTTCACTGTCTCTTACTTTACCCATGGTTCTAACACTAACATGCACAACCCTGAGTTTTGACTGGAGGATGGAACTAGCATGAAGGATGCATGCATGTGCATACTCACACACACACATCGTCTGGAGGGAGCTGATTGCACTGTGACTCATTACAGCGTGGCAGTGTGTAATGGAGTGTGACAGCAGCACATACACACTGCGGCTCAGTCCTCACAGCCCCTCAGCCAATTACACACATACGCGTGCGCACACACACCTCTTTCTGTCTCCCCCTACTCTACATCATGTTCTCCTCTGCCACAGTCACACACGAAATTATTGGCACCCTTTAAAAGAATGGCTGCACATCACTATATATGATAAACACTGCCATGTTAGACTATTCATTCTTTATTTTCTGTGACCCTAACACCAACCCTCAAGTATACAGGTTAAACAAATGAAAAAACAAGCATAAAAAGTAATGAAAAACTCTCTTATGAATCTATTGTACACTTTTCTGTTATAATTATTTAAGTTTGCAAGCTTTATGTGCATACTCCATCCTCAGGATATACGACTAACTCCAGCCTCCTGGCATATACTACTAAAACAATCCTCCTTACATATGACTAACTCCATCCTTCTAGCACATATGAATAACTCATTCCTCCTGGCATATACGATTAACTACACCCTCCTAGCATATACTACTAAAGTCAGCCTCCTGGCAAATACTAACAAACTCTATCCTCTGAGCATATACTACTAACACCATCCTACTGGCATATACTACTAACTACAACCTCTTGGCAAATACCACTAACTCCATCCTCCTAAAATATACTACTAACTCCACCCTCCTAGCATATACTACTAATTCCATCCTTCTTGCATATACTACTAACTCCACCCTCCTAGCATATACTGAGAAACTCCACCCTCCAAGCATATACTAAGAAACTCCATCCTCCTAGCATATACTTCTAACTCCACCCTCCTAGCATATACTGAGAAACTCCACCCTCCTAGCATATACTAAGAAACTCCACCCTCCTAGCATATACTACTAACTCCACCCTCCTAGCATATACTACTAGCTCCACCCACCTAGCATATACTAAGAAACTCCACCCTCCTAGCATATACTACTAACATCAATCTCCTAGCATATACTACTAACTCCACCCTTCTAGCATATACTACTAACTCCACCCTCCTAGCATATACTACTAATTTCATCCTCCTAGCATATACTACTAACATCAATCTCCTAGCATATACTACTAACTCAACCCTCCTAGCATATACTACTAACTCCACCCTCCTAGCATATACTACTAACTCCACCCTCCTAGCATATACTACTAATTTCATCCTTCTAGCATATACTACTAACGTCATCCTCCTTACAAATACTACTAACTCAACCCTTCTAGCATATACTAACAAACTCCACCCTCCTAACATATTCTAACGTCATCCTCCTAGCATATACTACTCACTCCATCCTCCTAGCATATACTAACAAACTCCACCCTCCTAGCATCTATTACTTCTCCAGCGTTGTAGCGAATACTACAGATGTCATATGTGTAAAAATTTGTAAATCAGATGAGGTTTGCAACTAC
>JAOUQZ010000001.1:32365031-32376427 GCA_028564935.1 Neosilurus hyrtlii
TATATATATATATATATATATATATATAGAGAGAGAGAGAGAGAGAGAGAGAGAGAGAGAGAGAGAGAGAGAGAGATCTAATTGATTTACTGTCTAGAATGGATGAATCTACAGAAAGTACACAGAGATATTAAAATTGCTGAGTGTTGGTGTACATGTTATATTAACTAATATCCTTCATGCAGCATATGCACCTAACACTAGCAGAAATAAGCCTGAATAAAATGCACAAGGGGCATATTGCACCAATGCACTTTTTAAAATACATAAATAAATAAACCCCCTTTCAATTTATTTGTTTATTTGTTTATTTATTTTCGGTCAGATGCTTTTTGAAGGTTGTTTACATAAAAGGCCTAGGCGTAATAGCTCTGTCCTGGCCAGTACAAGTCATGTGGAAGTATTTTGGCATAAATCGCTTGTCTTTAGTAAATGCAGTATTTCAACTGAGTAATTTTTTTAAAAAAGTAAAAAAGAAAAAAAGTGTAATGAATGATCTCTTTTTGTGTTCTGTCTGAAATACTGCAAAGAAAATGTAGTAAAGCAACTATTTTGACAATGTTCCAAAATATTATTGGGCATAATTTACAATTATTCACCATGGTTGGGTGAGATAACAATGTGTTAAATATAACGATCTTATCATGTACACCATGATGCATTTTAACCATGAATCCTTAAACAACACCCCCATCCCACCACCCAGTCAAGCCAATAACTTACAAAGTAAACAGACATGAGTGAAGAAGATTGGATCCTGGTGTAGCCAGGGACATAAAGCAAAACCAATTTACTGAAAAGTAATCATTATGCTAACACATTTATATGTGTTATCTTTGTTTAATTTAAGGCGAGAGTAGACATATGTAAGTGGCCAGACGGCACAATGAAATTGGTGGATTGGCACCTTAACATGTGTTGTGCCAACAGGCTGTTGTTAGCCAGCCTCGGTGCAAGCCTCCTGCTTTTGGCAGCGGCTCACAGCACGGGCACACTCAGCCACCAGCTGGCAGTCGCGGGCCTCTGATAAGGACTGTGCAGAGATGGCACTCGTTCAAAAAGTTTTCCCTTCCCTAAACCCCTCCGCCGCAAACGAGGATGGCATGTTCCTGCAAACTGGAAGCTTTGTCTCAGTATCTCCCCTCCAGTTTGAGGAGTAGCATCGTCACTGAGCGGTCCGTTCTCACACAAAGAAGAGAGAATGCCCACTAGAAAACGCTTTTGCTGTGTCTTTAATTGCGAGTATGATACTAATGGTGTGCTATCCAGCCGAACCTCAGCATGTAATACGTGATCCTGTTTTTCCTGAGGACTACTTGGATGGTGACCAAGTCTCTGTGATATGGTTAGCACTTGCACTCATGGGTTTCAGCTACGTACTTGGCACAAGTCTCACGGAAAAAGGGAATACAATAACCAAAAAGGATTACGACGACTGTTTGATGGGAACCTTTCCAGCCCAGCTCTAGTACCACCGATCGATGGGTGTCCGCCGTGTTAAAGTTCTAAGCTGGACAATCTTTCAGGAGGTAAAAACAATGGATGCCAACTTTTTGGTAGTTTGGCACAGGATTACAGGAACAACACTGAGACAAAGAGAGGAATCGGATTTCTTTTTATATACTACCGTGTTAGCATTGCTCTGAAATCGAACGGCGTGCCAGAATCCATTGGGTTGGCACCAGATCAGAATATCTTGGCACATTCCTTATCCCCGCCTAGTACCCCCACCCTTTTTTGCCCTGCTCAGAACACATGGCACGATGGTGGTGGTGGCATCTGGCCGCGCTGACTCCCGCCAGCTGCACATTGTCTTCACCAGTTGGGATGCTTGGCACTGCCACTTCATCAACTACCTGTCGCTCCTCCCAGGTGCAGAGGGGGGCTATGAATTATTTGGTGCTGCAGCTGCAAACTTGACTTCTTTCCAAGAAAATGCAGCAGCGTAGGAAGCACACGTCAGATTCGTGCCATGCATACTAATGCACACTTCTAACAAAAGGGAGGCGACAACGACTGCGAACTGAATTGAATTTGCTAAAGGATTGTTATCTGTGGAGAATCTGTAACCTTAAAGGTCTGTGTCAGTTTTGTGGCTGAAATGTGGAAGGAGTCAACAAACGGCAGAGGATTCACAATCACGTTTCAATCTTTGTTCTACGAAACAAGCGGGTACAGTTAACAAGGCCATCACGTTTGTGGAGAAATTTTCTACGGGGAATGTCTTCTATGGCCTTCTTTACTCTATATTTCCAAGACTTCGATGGTTCTTTACAAAGCACTGAATAGACTGTTTTGTCTACTGCATTCGTGATGTTGCTAATTACATGTTTACCAAGAGGGATGCATGTTTCCTGTTTCAGGATAATCCCAAAACCTTCCTATCTTTGCAGACAGAATTGCTTCAGCGCTAATTACAAAGCTCTCACTACTTGGAGCGGATACGCGTCTTTTTCTCTGGTTGAACCTGTCATGTTCTCTAAATGTTGCCAAAGTGATAAAACCACAGGAGGGACCGACATGGCAGAGAACTTTTGAATAAAGCATAGCCCTCAAGTGAATTTCATGGTTTGTTTATCTCTAAGTGGAGCAGCTACATCAGTACCGGGAATAGCATCTGACAAAAGCACATCATGGCCATTATTTAAGAGATACAGACATCCGTTTCATTTGGGAGCCTTGCGATGCTTGACTTTGAGCTCCATGACCCAGATAGGAATTTTTTAACATGTTGTGCTAGGATATTTTTGTGAAGGAGAGCAGATGCTTTCTGTCAAGTTTCAAAAAACACAGCAGCTTGGTGGTGTTATTTTGGTGTTTAGATGATGACGACCCACAGGGGTTTGGCTCCATCTGTGGTGGGCTGACCCACTTTAGCCCACGGCCATGTCCAACTGCTCTGAGTCCCAAGCATATGTGTGGTGGCAGGGGATAAGCGATCATCAAGGCATGGCATGGGGAAACACGCTGCTGCTAGGAAAACAGAGCAGACTCCAGACGCTAGCTTTTCAGTAGCATATGCTAGCAATGCTGGACCCACAAACCTTGCAAGATAGAGGAGACCCTGTCTCTGCCCTCTGTTACAGGGCTTTTCTTTAGGTGGCAGGGGAGAGAATTATTTATGGTCATTATGAATGTACAGGCATGTAAGAGTAATGTTTTAACAATTCTGTGTCTGTTCTTCTTTTTTATTTAATACCACATTACATATATAATATTAGAAAATGGACAATTTTATTGCACTGGACTCTGATGCCTTTAAGTGATTTTGGGCTATTAGAGATTGTGCTGGTGTGTTTTTTTGTGTCACTTGTACACTTGGTCTTTGCTTACACAAGCTCTGGGACTTGACATACTGACATAAACCTTAAGTTCAAGATGCAGCTGAATACGAATACATTATTCTGAGGGAAATAGTAAAATGCTTCTATTTATACATCTATTTCTTCCTAAAAGCTTAACCAGAATAATTATTAAATCAAGTGATGAAGATTAGTCTAAAGAATTGGAGAAGCGGATATGGTTAATAACATCTACAGATAAGGAAATTTAGAAACAGATAGAACAGATAATACTAAACAGATAATACTATCTTAATGTGGCATGGTGGTGTAGTTGTTAGCACTTTTGCCTAACAGCAAGAAGGTCCTGGGTTCTAGTCCTCAGCTTGGATATTTCTGTGTGGAGTTTGCATGTTCTCCCCGTGCTTATGTATGTTTCCTCTGGGTACTCTGGTTTCCTCCAATAGTTCCAACACATTGCTTTAATAACACAAATTGGGTGTTTTAAATTGTTCCAAGATGTGAAAGTGAATGGTTGTGTGTGTGTGTGTGTGTGTGTGTTGGCCCTGCAATGGTGTGATGAGTTGTTGAGGGTGTACCATGCCTTCACCCAGTGTTGGCTGAGATAGGCTCCAGCCTCTCCACAACCCTATTAGGATTAAGCAGTTTGGCAAATGAATGAGTGAGAAAGACGGTATTGATTTTGAGCCTCGTGACCGGTGTGTACATTTTTGTGTGAAGTTTGCAGGTTCTCCCCGTGCTTGTGTGGGTTTCCTCCAGGTGCTCTGGTTACCTCCAAACAGTTGTGCTATGATTGTGACTGTGAAGTGTTGTGTATGTGTTTCATAAAAGTGGTTCGGAAAATGAGATGAGATAGTACTATATCACATCCAGGTTACATTATTGCATTGTGGTGCGATTATTGTGGTACACAGTATATATAAAGAGTAAAAAGCTTACGTGTTCTCATGGCATGATCCTCTGTTTCGAGCTTAGAGCTACCTAACGACAGTGTGCCAGTGAATCCCTGCCAGGGTCAGAAATTAGCCCTCTAACCAGGGCAGTTAAGCAGGAAATTGCCCAGACGGCGATGCCACAGACGGGCAGCCATGTGGAGGGTATCAATGCACAGACCCCGTGCCCACTGGGACCACAGTGTGTGAGCCACATATGCAACTCCATTCTGGTGTTCAGCTGATGCAGTCTGGTCTCGAATCAGTGAAGAATCATGCAAGCAGGTGTGATTTGAAAATCTCACAGGATTTCAGAACACAGTCAAGCAGGATTTGTTTGATCAGGGAAGGTGACATGATGTGTTAATCACAGCCAGTGATTGGCTGAGAAGTACTAATTGAGTGGAGAGAAGGAAAGTTATCAGAATTGATATGTATCATGAAGACAACATGTTGGGGTCCTCGATCGCACTCTGCATTACATCTGCCTTTGCCATGCCTCCTTAAGTGTTTTTCTTTTTTCTTGGTTCTTACTCCAAGCTGTGTGTTTACTCTCCCCTTAATGAGTGTCTAGTTTCATAACTTATAGATTTCCCTAACCTTTTTAGTTTGATGTTGCTCTTTTTGTTTGTGAGTCTGATCTCCGAATGTCTGTTGGGATGGAATAATGAATTCATCTGTATGATCTGATACTTTCCAACTTTCCTTTTAGGTGAATCAATTTAAGCAAGTTTTTTAATTCACTTCTGGGGTATAAAGTACAGAATGTACTGAAGCAAGGGTGGAGGGTGTTTTCGTATCTTTCTCTGCTTCCTTTTCATTTCTTTTTTTGTGCACTTTTGGTAACACAGACAACGTTTCTATCGGGTACACACCAAAGTCCCCAAGAGCAATGGGCTCAATTCATTTCAGAAATAAAAGACAGGACACAGTAACAAAGTGTGAGTGTGAGTGTGAATGGTTGTGTGTTGGCCTTGCGATGGATTGGCGAGCTGTTTAGGGTGAACCAAACCTTCACCCAGTGTCGGCTGAGATAGGCACCAGCCTCCCAGTGACCCTAGTAGGGTTAATTGCTTCGAAAAATAAATAAATGAATATTGCTTGTTTGTCTAAATAACAATCTATATTGCTAATGCTAGTTGTAGCTATCTAATACAGCAGTTCTGAATGGATTTCTGAGAAAATTTACATACAATAGTAGAACCCTTAATATTAACACATGATTTTTTTAAGTCTTCACTACTAATTGAAGCTAGCAAGCAGGCTTAAAAGTGGTTTTGCTGTCATGAGTTAATTTGAGTTAACTTAGATGTAATGTTAAATGATTATAGACTGCTTATAAATATAAAGTATTCTGACAAGAGATTCTGTTATGAGCTTCACTACTATTGATAGCTGCATTGCTAACAGAGAACTCAGGGTCATCTTCATATTCATTTTTACTTTCTTAATCTTTACATTCAGGGCTGGAGTCGAATCTGAATAGGATATTCTGAAAGGCATGGATAGTGTTCTTTTATGAATATTTATTACATACAAATATTAAAAAAAAATTGTATTCAGGAAGAAGAAGAGCATGTAAAAAAAAGTTAATATTTTTCTCTAATGTGAGCGCAGTGGGTATTCGTGCTCTATGTAAGCTTGTGCTGACAGAGAGAATAGGGTAGGAGAGAGATAAGAAAATGTCTCAGACACGGTTTTCCCAAAAAATTTCTTTAATAACATCAACTGGATGTTTCAATTTGC
The DNA here is from genome assembly GCA_028564935.1 of Neosilurus hyrtlii. Classification (NCBI taxonomy): domain Eukaryota; kingdom Metazoa; phylum Chordata; class Actinopteri; order Siluriformes; family Plotosidae; genus Neosilurus; species Neosilurus hyrtlii. Next base: position 32,371,012 of record JAOUQZ010000001.1, read on the forward strand.
CCCAAGGTCTGAGTGTGAATGGTTGTGTGTATGTTGGCTCTGCAATGGTGTGGTGAGTTGTTAAGGGTGTACCATGCCTTTGCCCAGTATTGACTGAGATAGCCTTCCCACAACCCTAATAAAATTAAGCGGTTTGGCAAATAAATCAGTGAGAAAAATTTTTTTTTTAATTTTTTTTTATTGTGAAGTGGAGTTTGACTGGGAGAATATTAGTCTGTTAGCTGTATCAGTGTAGTAGGCTAACTTTATTAGCCAGTTCACTTTCTGTGCTCACTGCTGTGTGTCCGCATAATGTGCATTGTGGGAGAAAACTGGAGTACCCTGAGGAAACCCATACAGGTATGGGGAGACCATGCACTCCACATAGAAATGCCCAAATCCGGTATGCTACCCCAGGACCTTCTTGCTGTGAGGCGGACGTGCTAACCACTACACCACTATGCCGCCCATTTATTGTTACACTTTTAATATTTTATTTAAATACAAATATAAATACTTTTTCTGCTGCAACGAATACAAATATAAATACTTTTTGTGCCCCAACAAATACAAATATAAATACTCTGCACCCTGCACAACCATTTTTACTTTCCAAGATGATCCAGTGACATGATTTCTGTAGTAATTTTAGCTTGAGTGCAATCGTAAAACTGCATTTGAGTGCAGTGTGTGTACTCATAAGCATCCAACTTATTCCGAGACACATATACCATGCTGTGGTCTAACCGACTTATCTTAAATCATCCTCAGTTAATGATGATGAAAATGATGATGATGGAATAGTTTGGAGAAGGCTGAAGAAAAACACTATACATTCATATCTAGCTTTTTTTTTACTTATATACTATGTATCTTAAGGTCAGGATTGAGGTAACGTTAGCACTTTACCTCACTACCAATCCTTTGAGATCCTGTTTTAAGATCAAGAATTTTGAATTTAATGCTAACTTTTTTTTTTATCTTTCAGCACTGCCTTGGTCTATGTCTTCTGCCTCAGCAGACTGAGTTCTCGGTACACACCAGCTCTGCTGATGGTCTCTCCCTCTCTCTCTAATGAGTTATTGATCTGCTCCGTTCTCTTTCAGTGCTCTCTGAAGGCTGCGGAAATGAGTGAATAGAGAGACAATCAAGACCTTCCCTTCCTAATCAGACCCACTGCTAGCAGGTCGCTGCATTAAAGCTGGGTCTCATTCTTTTTTGTTTATTTGGTTATTTGTTCATTTATGTTGTGGAACGGTTCAGCCCTTTATAATTTGCAACATGACAGAGCAGCTTCCAGATGGTGTGCTTAGATTTTTTTATTCAGTCCAGTCCTCCGCAGTTCTGATTTAATTTTGGATGAGTATGCACCTGATTTCGTGCCTCCATGCTCACAGGACAATGATACCAGTGATGATATGCTTTAGAACCTGGTTATGTGACTCTCATGGTCATGAGTAAATCTCCATAGTCACACTTCCTGTCTGAAATCAGTTCTCTTTCTTCCCTACTTCCTGCAGCTCTTCATCCTTCATGCTTCCTTTTTCTCTATTTTTATCTTGGCATTTGTCTGTCATGTTTTTCCTGCACTCTCTCATCTTACTCTTACTTATCTTTTCATATATATACTCTCTCTCTCTCTCTCTCTCTCTCTCTCTCTCTCTGTGAGACTGTCATGCTGTTCTGGTGGTGTATTCACAGATAGACAGCACCATATGTTGTCTCGTTGCTCAGGGAGAGTGGCTCATCCATGGTGCTGTAAAGACATTGAACCACCATGAAGGGACAGAGAGAATATGAGAGAAAGAGATAGAGAGAGAGAGATAGAGAGAGAGAGAGAGAGAGGGAGAGAAAGAGAGAGAGAGAGACTTCTCAATCGATCTGATATACCTTTTCTTTTAAATCCTTGTGTTTAATGTGCCCTTATTTCTTCATAGGATTTTTCAGATTGTCTTACAGTTCATAGTGAAATGCTGAATTCTGAATTAAATCTTAAATTAAATCTGAATTAATACCGACATTGCAATGGGCTACTAAAGTCTTAAAATGCACAAATGCATATGGGTCAAATAAAATAAAAAGACCCATTTGCATTAAAAAAAAGTCTGTAAAATGAGATAAAAGATCAAAAGTAAGATAAAGGTAGCTTGTGAGCACTTGATTTATAGACTTGTTGTGGGTACTGCATAACTAAAAGGGATGAAGGGCTTGGTTTTCGGAATTCATCTCATGTACATGTTCATTAGTACTTCGCATTTCAAGTAGAGTGGCTCAGCACCCCACTAAATCGCAGGAAGGATTGTTAGGCACGTGTTATTAATTTTTTCCTTCAACTCTGGTCCCATGGTGTCTGTGCAAGCCTTAATGTTGCTGACTGGGCTCCTGTGCTATTGACTTTTTTCAAAATATGAAGCCGCGTTGCTGGAAGAGGCAGAGGTCATTAGCCATAGGGTGGATGTGGATGCTCTCTCTCTCTCTCTCTCTCTCTCTCTCTCTTTCTCTCTCTCTCTCTCTGAAGCTCTGCATCTCCTCTGCGTTAAATGTGCTTCTAAAATATTCATACTCGATGCACCAGGGAGGCAGAGGAATCAATATTGAAATGTATTCCTGTTTTGGCGTGTGGTTAATTAGCTGTGCTCTTTAAGCCGTGAAGTTTGGGAGCAGATTAAGAGAAGCTCTCTCGGTGACAAGCGGATAGATATTTCATCAGAGTGCTTTAATTAGCATGGGAGGGCTGAAGTAAGAGCATTCAGCATTGGCTTTTTGTCTCTTGTGCTGTTTGCGTACACTTGTTACACTCAGTGAAGCATTTTCACTCTGAGCCATAGTTCAGTTATTCTATTTTTAGATTACAACAGCTTAAATTTAGCCAAAGTATTGACTAAATATGTATTATGTTAAGTAGTATGTTTTTGATTAAGCTTTGGTGTATTTTATAGTATTTTGTTGCCCTGTTCTCTAAAACATTCCTCTTAGGCAGGTGTAAAAGACAGCTGTGCTTCATCTCATCGCCTAACTAATCAGCCTCATCCCAAATGAAACACAGAGGAGGTAGGGAAGGTGTTTTGAACCATCTAGTTTACCAGTAAATATTTGGCATACTCAATATTTTGTAAAAATTTTAGTTTAAAATGTAACATGTGCCGGTACTGGTAACTGCATAAGGAGTAAAAGTTAAAAGGTGTATTTTGTGATTCTTTCACAATGTGACCAGTTCAGAAATATAGAAAAACTGTATTTGCAATATGGCCATGCAATAGAACTCATTATAGACTTTGTTTTGTGCATTTAAAAATTTCCAGCCCAGAATCAGGGCATGCCCTCACTGAATCAGAGCCGTTCAGCTTTTCATTGTTTATAAAAGATGACTCTAAAGGCATATGTAGTTAACTCACTGGGGGTTGGGTGTGCTGGGGAGAAGGAGGAGACTTGTCAATGTTTTAATTGCGAATGTGATTTGCCTTGCAGGCAACCAAAGGCTCTAATAATTACAAACTGCTCCTTTACACAGCGCCTTTCTTAGAGGACAAAAAAGACAGATGTTAGTAGAGGAAGGGTAAAAATGGGTAAAAAAAAAAAGGATTTTTTAGCGAAAAGATAATTATAACAGGATAGTCCAGAGATTAGATGCCAATACTTTAACCCTATTCCCAACATTGATTATCAAAACTATCAAAAAAAAATGTCTCTAAAGTGTAAATACAGGCATGTTAAAAGGTAAAATGCATATGTAAGACTTAAAACATCACCAGAGTAGCTGACTACTGGATACAAAGCACTGTATGATCTTTGAAATGAACAAACAAAAACAAGATATAGTGAGGACCAGCCTCACCCTGATCACATCTTTTTAATCTGATTTAGCTGAGTATGCACATTGTTATGAAGTTACTACAGGAATTACAAATCCATTTGATGTTTTATGTGAGATGCTCTTTTCTGTTATCTAGTCATGGTGTAAAGGCAGCACAGTAATGTTAGTATGTCCGCCTCACAGCAAGAAGATCCTGGGTTCAAGGCCTAGGCTTGGGCGTTTCTATGTGGAGACTCCATGTTTTCCCTGTGCTTGTGTGGGTTTCCTCCGGGAACACCAGTCTCCTCCCACAGTCCAAAGACATGCACAGTAGGCTAACTGGTTGTTTCAAATTGCCCCTAGGTGTTCATGTGAATGGTTATGCGTGTTAGCCCTGGTCTGGCAGGCTATTCAGCTTCGCCCAGTGTTGGCTGAGATAGGTTCCAGCCTCCCTGCTACCCTGATAGGATTAAGCAGCTTGGCAAATGACTGAATGTATTGTGGTGGTGTATACATCCACCTTAGACTTGTTTTTTTGAGAACTGCTTACTCAATATCTCAATCACTGCATTGCTTTACAACAATCCTTTGATCACTACACCAAGTTAACTTAATTTTGCTCAAGTCTTCTCACTGATGGAGCCCCTCACTGGAGCTTTCTGTAACGCTTTTTGTGTGTCTCTCTCGCTATCTTGCTTGTCATTTTGTGCTAACGTGGTGTTAGTGAGTGAAGGCTGAACAGGGCTTTGATGTGGCTCTTAATGAGGTCAGTGGTTTCATTGAGGTGAAGAGTGGCCCATTAACAAGATTGTTCAGAGCACCATGACACGTGGCAGCAGCTTGGGGTCAAAGGGTAACGCCTGAACTTGTCCACGCCTGCAGCGCTAGACTTCAAGAATCTGAGCTTTATGCACAGATCTATTCTGACAGGTCTGTCATGATTACACAAATATATTGTGTGCAAGTTTATGCAAATGTGTGTACTCATGCTCTCTTTCTTCATTTTTAAAAATCTCTCTTTTTACTGTATATCATACCATCATTTTAAATAATTAAGTAATAGTTAAACAATTATAGTTTTAAATAGTTTTTCATACATGTAAATATTACCAGGTTTTTGGTTCTGCAAAATGTTTAACACAAATAGGAGAATGTAATAATAATAATAATGATAATAACAATAAGAAGTGGATTACTCATTCCAGGGTTGGGGGTTCAAGCCCCACTTTCAACGGGTTGTCACTGCTGTCCCCCCAGTGCAACTAATTGGGTTATCAAAGGCCAGCCATTGCTGATTTTCGTCAAGAGTAGCTGCATAGCTATCAGCATGTTTCTACCCTGTAATGGCCTGGTAAGCTGTCCAGGGTGTCTCTGCCCTCGCCCAGAGTCGGCTGAAATGGTCACCAGCCTTTCCGTGACCCTAATTAGGATTAAGCGTTTCAGAAAATGAATGAATTAATAATAATAATAATAATAATAATAATAATAATAATAATAATAATAATAATAATAATAATTTTAATTGTGTTTAGAAATCAGTGGTGGTGTGTATATGTGCTGTGTGTGCATATGTGTTTGTGTGTGGTTTCAGTGTTAATGTAATGAGGTTCAGGTTATGATTTCTAGCAGCGAGTGACTGCAGAG
>JAOUQZ010000001.1:32413381-32424703 GCA_028564935.1 Neosilurus hyrtlii
TATATATATATATATATATATATATATATATATATATATATATATATATATATTATTGCCATCTTAACCCCTTTAACACAGATAACTCATCCTAATCAGTGATCACACATGGAGCAATGTTGCAGCATTCAGGGTGCAATTGGAAGTTAGGTGCTTTTTAAACACCTGCTCATAAACATTTCTGCCATGAATGTGGAGGGCTCTGCTCACTTCCCAGGCAAACACTCATTTTCCCTGCTGTTTTAGTTAATTGAACCAGCAACCTTTTGGTCCCAAAGCCACTTGTTCTACCTACAGTGCTCTGGCAAGTTGTTCGGGCATATACAATGCATTCGCCCAGTGTTGGCTAAGATAGACTTCAGCATTCCTGTGACTCTAATAGGATTAAGTGGCAAATGAGTGAGTAAGTGAGTGTATAGTGATATATGATTTTCCTTTGAGAAATCAGGTAGTCAGCACTTCCAAACAGCAAGAGAACTGATATTTGAAAGAGGTATTCAATCATCCAGCAGAAACTTAATTGGTCATCGCTAATGGGATCACACTGAACACCAAACAGTGTCTGGTGCAGGTAAACATTAGTGCAAATGGGTCTTAGATTGGGCATTTCAGCCAACTTCAAATTTACCAATGTGATCATATGATGCTTTTTTGTCAGACACTAGCTGCTCTACACTCTGAACACATCAGGAAGAAGAGGATTAAAGATTTAAAACCCAGGCTTGATGAGTAAGCGTCAAAGCGAATGGAAAATTATACACTTTGAAGTCAAGTGGAAAACTGTCAAAAGAAAAAAAACATCTAAAATCACACACTGTGTATTTTAATGAGGGTTTGCAAAATAAACTAGCATGGAAATTTTGCAATAGAGTTAAAAAATTTCACTTTGAATTCATCCAGAGAACATTAGTTGATTTCCAATAAGCATGTTGTGGAATAATTGTGCCTGGCTGTGGGTGATATGGCTGCTTCAGTAAATAACCAACTCTGCAACAGTTCTTTAACCTAACATGGCTCAGAAGGTGAATAAACAGGGTTACCATCACAAACATTCCAGCAAGAAGAGAGAAAGGTTTCACACTTGCTGAAACTTACTGAACTACTACAGTAGAGCAGATGCACTGGCTGAGTTCCAGGATGGTTTTTAATGTGCCCTTCATGACTTCTCTTCATCATTTTCCTTCAGGGCAATCACCATTGCCATCATAGTAAAGTTTGTATGTGAAGTGAAGATGACCCCTGTGAGGTCAGGGACTGATTCCACATGTTTATACAAGAAAATACCCAGAAAGCACTGGCATCCTTCTTTTTTAATGTAAATAGACTGTGTATATATGTAAGAAGGACCAACAAAGGTATATCGATATGCATAAATGCAGAATACTTAATGTCAGAATATAAACTAAAATTTTTCATATATAAATGCTCTTATCATTCATTCAAAACATTTTCTCATTTCTGATTGGTGGAAAGGACAGCATGGGTGTGTAGTGGTTAGCATGTCCGTCTCATAGATACATTTTAGGTCAGTACAATTTATAGTGAGGCTTTTCGGGAGCTTCCCAGACACTCAGGGATGGTTCAAGGATGCATTCCGGTATATTCCGCAAACTATTCATATTCGTGATGCATCCTGGAAGCATCGGTTAAGTTTCGCCGAGGTATGTAAGAACCTTCGGTGAAAGTAGATTACTCGGTGAAAGTTCGGCAACTCTTCGGTTAGCATTCGGAGATACCTTTCCAAAGTTTTTGTCAGCCTCCTCGAACATTCGCTGATAATTCTGAAAGGGTTAAGAGGTGCTTTGTTCTTAGCTCGATGATTAGCTGAATTCTACACAAACACACACACAATAAAGACGTGTTATACAGGAATCACTTGCATTAGTCCTGCCAACATGCCACAACACAAACGAACGATTTCTCCAAAGTCTGAAAAGAAGATGCAACTGGGATGGTTCGCAGTTATCATAGATGCATCACCTAACCTTCGCTGATACACCCCCAAGTACTTTTCAATATCGCCGACGTTCCCGGGCACACTCGCCGATTATCGGAGAATGTCCCCCGTATCTTTATAGAACATCTTTAGTCATCACCGATTATTCAAGGATATTGTTCTGGGGACATTGCCCAAAGATTTCTTGAAATAAAAGCATCTGTGTACTTTTGCTGGAACATCGCAGATGCATACTAAGTGAAATTTAACATGGGACCGCTCATGAATTTTGCAACAATCCTGAGCCTTTGGGAGAAAAGTTGTCTATTTCAACATCGCCGATGACTTTTCTCCAGTGGGACCTAGGCATAACAGTCAGTAGGGTGTAGACTAATAATTTTATTTGATATCTATATTCCTTCTCTCCACTAACATTTTTTTTCTCGGAAACAGCGTAAGCATCTAGCCAGCTGGCACACATTCCTGCTATGATGCACTTTCCACTGGACTTGAAAATATTTTGATATTTAACATAATATATAATAAAACAATTATAAAATTAGGTTTTTGTATAATATGAAAAATTATTTAGATATAGAAGGGTGCTAGGGGTATATGTTTGTGATAACAGCCCCTCCATCGGAATAACTCTTCATAACATTCAATACTTCGCCTTATTGAATAATTGTTTATTATTATATCCACACATACTGGATATGAGCAAATGCGCATTCGGATTGGCTTATGATAACATAAATATTTTTCATTTTCAATAATTATTTTCAAATTGTTCACCAAAGAAACTATCATTGTCAGTTTGCCGGTGTCATGTAGCAACTGAGGCTGGACGCGGTTTGCAGAAAAAAAGCCAAGTTATTGAACAAAAAACTAGCAGTGGTCAAATAATCATACAAACAGCATATTAAAGATAAATTAAACCCATGGTAGGAAGGTAGGTAGAAGTCATAAAAAGAAAACAAAAGCTTTGTGTGAATTTTCAGCATGTGCCAGAGAAACAGCTCTCCACAGTCAGCACGCGCAAACACTTCCTTAATACTAATGCTAATCAGTGGGATGTTAACCAGGTGCGCTGAGATCATGTGACATGAGTCATGTGCCTGGGAGTGGTGCAATGCTTGCTGGGAAATGTAGTGAGTCTGGAAAGGAGCAAAAATGGGTTGTAGCTATGACGGTTCATTTGGATTTATTTCACAGCCGCAAAATGAAAATGACAGTGCATAATTTTATATTTAAATAAAATAATAAAAATGCTATATTTCTCACAATCCAGTGGATATCAATACAACACAAAATATTCCAAAATATCGCACATTCTTATGTAGTGTATAATTTCTAATGGCACCTTCCCAAGGAATAATTTTTGCAGAAATACATGCAAAATATATACAAATATACACTGTGGTACAGAGTATATTTCTGGAAAGTTTTGAGGCTCCAGATTTTTTAAATCATAAATTACAGCAATATTAATACAGGATTTTAACAGAGTTGACGTAACAGAGTTGACAAAGTTCTTGGGGGACATAATTTTATATCAGTGAAACGCCAATATGTATTAGTTTTCTGTCTTTGTACACATGCAGCTTAATTTGTCAACACATGAAGGTACTTTTATATCAGAACAGATCTGGGGAAATCCAATTTAATAACTGGAGAACTGATGCTAAAGTAGTGACTGTGGTATAGGGGACGCAGCACATTATTCTTTCAGCTTTTGTGCACATAACTACAGTCAAGATAGGTGTTGCTTTTTTTTCTTTTTACATACATTTGGGTGTGATAATACCATGTGATTTATACAAAATGTAAAAACTGCAATCTTTTAAAAAAAATAATTGGGTATATCAAAAGTGGGATATAAAATATGCATTTCTATGAGTGACCCATATACACCTCAACAGCTCTGTAAAATTAATCTTGCTACGCTGTAGGTAGGCAGACAACAAAAAATATATGCACACTGAGATTGTTTAGGAGATCTTATAGTGAAGGTGGTCTACACTTATCAAGTTAACATGTTTTAGCTTTTTAGTCTTAAGTAATGTCAGATATATTTTACTGTGTGTTTTTCGCTTTGATGTAGTTAAGTGTTATGTGTAGATTAGGTAATTTTTTTTTTCTCACTGGGCTACTAAAAGTGGAAATAGATAAATTGCTTGCAGTAATGTATTCAATTGTCCATTTTAGTTACTATAGTAATTCTGTATTAAGTTCACTGTAAGTAGTAATGCTATTAACTTAACAAACTTTTAATGGGAGCAGCATGATGGCGTAGTGGTTAGCACGTCCACCTCGTAGCAAGAAGTTCCTGAGTTTGAGTCCTGGAATCAGGCATTTCTGTGAAATTGAATACTCTCCTCATGCTTGTGTGGGTTTCCTCAGGGTACTCCGGCTGCTCCAAATTGCCCCTGGGTGTAAGTTTGTGTGGGAATGGTTGTGTGTATTGCTCTGCAATGGCCTGGCTATTCAGGGCGTACCCTGCCTTTGCCCAGTGTCGGCTCCAACCTCCCCACATTTTGGAAAAAAAATAGTAGGTAACAATTTTTAATGCTGTGGTTCTGAGCTGTTTTCAGAGTAGTACAGCTTTTCTAGTGACTTATTACAATTTTCACAAACTAGCAATGACTATTCACTACAAACTTGTATCTGTATAGAAACAAATTCAGTACAGGGTTATGTTACAAGAGTGATTCATGGTGGAAAATATGTATATATAGATATGTTTTATAATTCACCAGCTTTGTACAAGCTTTCCATGTCTTCACAGTTCAGGGGATTTTTATGCACTGTTGGCTGAATTTCTCTAGACTTGCTTAATGCTTTTAAAAATGAGTTTAGCGCTTTATTGGCTACATTGAATTCTGAACTGTCTGTGATAGAATCTCTTTAAAAACAATCGATGGTGGCTCTGATGGATATGATGCCTGCTTTGCTATAGTGGGTTCTTCTGGCGATTCTTGCACAAAGGTAAGATTTACTTAGACACTCGTTTTAGTTTTTTTTGTCTTCATATCATATCTGTGCAAATCACCCTGAAGTAAACAGCAAATTGAAACATTTAAGTTTTGACAAAAACACTGGTATGTTGTCTTTTGAAACTTATACACAGTTTGAAAAAAAAGTGCTTTTCTCACTGAAATCAAAAAGGTCATATTGCGTTCCTGATTATTTATTTATTTATTTATCGCAGTTTTCAGAATCGGTGACAGTGGCAACCCGTGTCTTTTTCTCAGTCATTCTGATTCTGTCACGTCCGCCCGCCCACCACATTATCCCTTTCACAGTGCACTTTGCCACACGACATGAGTGGCCTCGTCTCTTTAATTTATGCTGCTGGACTCCAGTTGCCAGGATGTGTGGCGAAAATGCACAGGAGTTCTGCACAGATGGGCTTCATCATGCTGCTAAAAACTTTATGTACTGTATACATAGACTCTGTTTGTTCATTATTGTTGAGCAGTACTGTATTTATGGTGGCACAGTGGTGTAGTGGTTAGCATGCCTTCGCAGCAAGAAGATCCTGGGTTCGAGTCATGAGCTTGGTCGTTTCTGAGTGGAGTTTGCATGTTGTCCCTGTGCTTGCGTGAGTCTCCCTGGGTATTCCAGATTTTCTCCCACAGTCCAAAGACAAGCACAAAGACAAGCTTATTGGCTGTTCCAGATCACCACTAGGTGTAAATGTGAATGGTCGTGCCTGTTTTGCCCTGCGGTGGTCTGGCGAGCTGTGTCAGCAGAGATTGGCTCCAGTCTCCCTGTGACTCTAGCAGGATTAAGCAGATGGCAAATGAGTAAGTGATAAATTATATTTACTATGTAAAGCTGCTTTGTGACAATGTCAACTACAAATAAAACTGAATTGAACTGAATTGAATTGAATTGATCAGTGTGTTAGTATTGCATTTTAGAATGACCCACCTATGTGCTGATCCCTTTGTATCTTGTTTGTGATCTCCAAGTGCTACCTGGTTTGTTTGTCCTTTTTCTCCTGAGTTTTGGTTTGGTTTCTGTACATAACTTCTAGCAAATAACTTCTGCAAAAGCATCCACCATGCTTTCCACCTCATGAAAGATTTAAGCATTATTCAGAGTTTGCAGAATGGATGATGTCTGATATCCTGAGATAGTAAACCAATCAGATCACATCTCACTCCTTGATATTAGAGAGAGAGAGAGAGAGAGAGAGAGAGAGAGAGAGAGAGAGAGTAAACAAGCTATTGATCTGAAGTCTGATTAAGAGCTGACCAGGGAGCTCATTCACACCTTTGGGACTCTATCACACAATCCACACCTGTGCTCCATGCCCCAGTGCACACGCACACTCTCTCTTACACACACACACACACACACACACACACACACACACACACACACACACACAAATGATGAGAAATCTAAGTAATTAGTGAATACATTTCATTAATATACTGTAGTTTTATGAAGAAGAAAATAAAATACATTTCAACAACTTTAGAAATCTATCTGAGAATATAAAGGCCCTGTTCCGAGACAGATTGGTTTGTGTCTGTGTTCTGAGAGAGAAAGAGCTCATCTTGAAGAGGTGTAGAAATATTACAGGACAATGCAGGTAGGTGGACGTCACTGGAGACAGGAGAGCTGTACCCCCTGAGGATTTGCTCATTAGCTCAAAGGAAATGAATCAGCTCCTAAATTTGTACTGTACTCTCTGTTTGCATCTCTGCTTCTGTGTGAGTTTCTAAGAGGACTGACTTATTGGTACGCATTAGACTACAGGTTTGTAATACTAATTTCCTTCTTTCACCTTATTATTTTTTTTCATCTGAATGTATTATAATATTTTTTTCTCTAATACAACAGATGTTACACATGGACCAGTTCATGATCAAACCATTTATGAGCTAGGCAAATTGTATTAAGGTCTATACACATTTAGCAAGATGTCCCATTCATACCAATTCATAACATTCAGGAATTTATTATGTACAAATTCATGCTACTTAATTTGTATGAATTCCTTCTGTTCCACAAGGAACAATCAACACTAATGTAGCACCTATGGCTAATCACTGACTCATTTGCTGAAACGCTTAACCCTACTATTGGGGTCATGGAGAGGCTAAAGCCCAATCTGGGCAAAGGTGGGGTACGCACCTGAACAGCTCACCAGGCCATCTCAGGGCAACACACCACCATCCACACTCACACTCACACCCAGGGGCCTTCTGGAACAGCCATATAGCTGAACATACATATCTTTGGAATGCAGGATAAAATGTGGTACCCACAGAAGCACTGTAAACTTCACACAGAAACACCCTCTGGGACTCGAACCCATGACCTTATTGTGGTGGATGTGCTAACCACTACATCACTGTACCACCCCAAGGTAACTATATGTTTCTTTAACAGATTAAAGGTATCAAGCAGCAAATATAAAAGTACTTTGGACTTATATATTAATATATATATATAGAGAGAGATATTATTTAATGTTCCCTCTCAGAGACAATTTAGCGGCATCCACCTCCCCTTTGGCAAATGTTTGTTAATTATAGCATATATACTATATAATATATAATGGTTTGAGGAAAATGCTACAGAGCTCAAGATGTGGACTTGGCCTCCAAAAACCCCAAATCTCAGTCCAGTCAAGAAAATCTACTCCATGGAAGCCCTATCTTGCATCTTGCAAGACTTAAAAGACCTGTAGAGTCCATGGTCCTGTGGAGTCAAGACAACAACATGCTGCAATGGATGGAGGTGTTTGGCAGCACAAGAAGGATAGACAAAATATCAGGCAGGAGGTTTTAATGTTAGGCCTGATCATAATTTTTTATGATTTTTTTTTTATGAATCCTATTCTTTCACTTGCAGCAGATTCTTTTATCCAAAGTGACTGACAAGTAATACAATCCAAACATATACATGACCAGCTAAAATAAAGGCCATTACTCATGAGATTTTGGTAGCCCTGAGATTTAAACTCACAACCTCCTGGTCACTTGTATGTAACCCCGAACAATTTACACTACCCGCTTTGCGACCCCTTATTATTTTCCCTCTCACTGATGTTGCCTTTCTACACCCTGATTTCATTTTAGACAGCAATACTTCTCATGAGATATGTTTTTTCTGCCCAGCTTGGCTTGTTACTCCTGTTACTCTGGTTCCTTGCTCTCTCAGCAGTGTCTTCCCAAAAAACACAGTATGTGCGGGCTACAGTTTGCTCAAACCTGACCTGGGCTGTGTGGAAGAATTCCTTGACCTGGTGATCAAGCCATTCTCAGCAGGTCTCAGAAGGATGGAGAATCATGACCTGGACTATTCCATCACAGCCAAGTACAGAAACAGGCCAATTTATAGCTGAGAGCTGAAAGTCCTCCAGGGAAACGGTCTAGAGAAGCAGTAAATGAAGCTGCCTACTAAATCCGAGCTAGACCGGCTGCGTCCCAATTCAACATCTCAATTTGACTAAGAATGTCACAGTCCAGTAGGTAAGGAAATGTCAACCAAATTAACTTGTGTTACAGTCACACTACAAGCCAGGGGCATTCATGACTCTGATGCTATATATTCGCTAGAAATGCATATCCTATTTATTTTCTTGCAAAATTTGTAGTAGGAAGGATTTGTTTATTAAACTCCAGTAAAATAAATGTAGTTAAAAAAACAGTGTAAGATGGAAAAAAGTATAAATATGTAGAGAAAAAAACACCTGAAAACTGTTGGTGAGCATTGCTTTTGCAGGATGACGAAATAAATAAAAAAGAATGCACCCGCCTGGCCATGAATATTGCATTAGGGACATGAACGGAGAAGTGCTGTGCCTGGAACATCTGGTGCCGTCCACAGGGACCCTCGTGGCGAGAAAGCCACAACTTCCAGAAAAAAATGCCAATAAAACAGAAAAAGAAGACTCCACAAGCAGGCCTGCACATTATCCGCCCGATTTGTTTGGCTAATTAGATTTTTATCGCTGGTAGCCGCTGGTTTCAGTGAACTGATGAAAGATAAACCAAGGATGCAGAGCCTTTAATAAGCAGCTACTTTGAACTCACATCATGGGTTTCAGAACTGTAGGTGTGTGAAAGCGATGCTTCGCTGCTTTTTTCCCGTGCTCTGAAACATTGCCAGGTGCTGAATGTATTATGGAGATCTGTGTTTTCTTTTCTGCCTGCAAAGTCTACAGTGAATGGGTCTTGAATTGAATGAGTGTTTGGGTGTAATGAAGAATCATGACTGAATGGCTTATTGTCCACCTCCATGTGTGGGAGAGTGATATTGAGACAAAAGGAATTGATAGACATGGATAATGACGGGGAAAGACTGACAAAAGATTTGGGGATAAAAGTTCATAGTTTTGTGTAAAATATGGTGTTTTGCATCTCCAAGGATTGATCCTGGGCTCTTGTTATCTTCTTTCACAGTTTCACATGTTTTAATGTACCAGTCTTACCAGTTAGACAACCTTTTAACCCACAAAGAAAATACATTTGTTGTAGTGCCATTCAACTGGAGTACTGCTCATTGAGTTACCATAGCTAGCTAAAGCTAAGTTGCAAGGAAACTTGAACACCCAGATGAAACCCTAACCAGCTAGGAAAGAACGTGCAAACTCTATGCAGAAAGGTGGCCGATTGTCAAGTTCAATCTTTCTGCTTGTGAGGTGACAGTACTATCCCCTGCACTACAGTGCCACCTGATTGCCAGTCACATCTTAGCAAAATGAGAAAAATAAGAAAGAGAGATGCTTTCCATATGGGACAACCTTTATATTCAGGCAAAAACAATTGCATCTCGTTGTAGTATGTCTACAAATATCTGCCTTTTGACCAGAAAATAATGTACATTTCTTGCATGAATGAGTGTGTTAGAAGTCCGGAAAAATATTGATAGTGTGTACAAGGTGTATTTGACATTTGTCTGAGTGTTTCCGTGTATCATCAGAAAATATGTGTAGTGTTTGTAGCACTGAGGTGTTCTTGTTGTATTTCCTATACAGAAAGAATTTGCAAAACTCTACACAGACAGTAACCTGAGCACAGGAATTAAACTTGAAAAGTGAGACAGCAATGCCACCCACTGTGCCATGCACCAAAGTTCTTAACAGAAACCATATGATACAAACGATATTTCATACCTTTTCTAATTTTGTTTTAGGGGAAAAAAGTCTGGGCTGTCATTTTAGAATTTCTCCGTTTCTTATGTCTTTGACTTAGCAGATGCCGGCGGGTGAAGTGAAACCCATTGGCCTCACTAGTGACACATTACATTTTAGATTTATGGCATTTGGTGGACGCGCTTTTCCAGAGCAACTTACATTTGATCTTAATTATACAACCAAGCAGTTAGTCCTCATCAATGCACTTGGGGCCTGCTAGGACCCCAGCGGTATATATTTTGAAATATTTTTAATTTGAGCAATTATTTTTATCTGCTATATTAGGTAGTTGTCAACCAGTAAGTTGTCATTCCACACACCAGAGAATATTACATTACAATTTATAGGATTTCTATAATAGATTTTCATTTGGGGTCCATGCAGACCCCAGCCTTACCATCTAATGCATGTTATCCAACTTTATGCATGTTATGGTACTTGCCTTGTTTTAAATTTTCAACCACACTTTATTCCAACAATATATTCATCAACATTAACAGGATTTCATTTCACTATTTGTGTATGTTTTAATACGTTTTGATAAATCAGCCAAATATGTGCTTTGCATATTTTTTTATTAGGCCTTATTATCATAGTCGCACTAGGATGTGGCAATACCTTAAGAACTGATAAAGCACAACCATTTGTGAACAAGTAAAAAATGTATAAATATTGTGCATTTCCCTTGAATAAAATCACTATAACTAGTAAGTAAAAAAAAGTAATTTTTCTGATTTTTGCTTTTTACCTACAC
Organism: Neosilurus hyrtlii; assembly: GCA_028564935.1. Classification (NCBI taxonomy): domain Eukaryota; kingdom Metazoa; phylum Chordata; class Actinopteri; order Siluriformes; family Plotosidae; genus Neosilurus; species Neosilurus hyrtlii. The sequence goes on from JAOUQZ010000001.1 coordinate 32,424,233, forward strand.
GTTCAAACATATCAATCAAACAAAATTTGAGGCAGTTGTGTACTGAATATGGATACAAAGTATATGAAATAGTGCTGGGGTCCATGTGGACCCCGGTGTACAAATTAATCAGTCTTGCCACATGTTTTGGTGATGGTTAAGGGTTAGGGGACATACGCAAGGCCCAACAGTGGCATGCTTGGTCGTACAGGGGCTTGATCCCCTGTACTTCTGATCACATCAGCCTCACCACCACCACAGCCCCAGGTTGTCAAAGTACAAATTTCTATAGACTATTGCTTGCAGTAACCAGTAAAAGTGGTTCATGTAAATATCAGTCCTACTCTCTGGACACTTGCTTCCAAATCAGCAGGTTTATGAGGCTAGCAGTGACAAGAAGCATTACATGTAGAAACTCTTGTGTGTGTGTGTGTGTGTGTGTGTGTGTGTGTGTGTGTGTGTGTGTGTGTGTGTGTGTGTGTGTGTGTGTGT
>JAOUQZ010000001.1:32436374-32461712 GCA_028564935.1 Neosilurus hyrtlii
TGAAAGACTCAGAAGTCAGGTGACTGTCAACGGTGAAATAGCTAATGGGAAGTGGAATGTCAGTTCTGTGAGTGTGTGTGTGTGTGATTATATACTTCAGCTAAATCCACTTTTTATTATTATTAATATTATTATTAATATTATTATTATTATTATTATTATTATTATTATTATTATTATTATTATTTCAAGCTTGGAAGATGTGATGGCCATTGATAAATGACTGAACAAATTCAGCCTGTGTTGGATTCTTTTGGACCATCAAACATGTCATTTTATAAGATCGGTACAGGTCTCATGCACACAGTAAGAACAGTTAACTGTGATCTGGACAGGTTCTTCCTATTATGGCCAACACCAAATCAACAACTCGCTCATTAGAGTGTAGCTCATTTTCCAACATAAACCTGTTGATCACCCAAGAGGCCAATATTTATTAACACGCACCATAATAATAACAATATAATTCCAATAACAATATACGGATAACAATTAGGATTTTTTTTGTTTGTTTTTTGCTTACAGTTTAATTGTTTCAGTAACTAACTCGAAAGAGTTACAGAGTCACAAAGTTAAACTGGGAGCTTATAAACCTGCCCACAGTAATCATTAGCACACAGTATTAACTCTTAAGGTACCACTAGCCTATTTGCATTGTGTCTTTAGTCAAAGAGTCACTCAGATTAATTATCCATGACGGCTGTGTCTCTCTGGCAGTGGTGTTTGTGACAGTACAGCAGTTTTTCCTCAGTCCCAGTCCTGTGAAATTTTCACACACCTGAACCACGTCTTGAAAGGTTGGATAATGAGCTGATGAGTTAAAGCAGGTGTGTTATTCTAATGCGTACAGAGTATAAGGTTTTAGGCCAGGAATAATCAAACCAGTGACTTGCAACCAGTTTTTCTCTCACAGTAATGCATTAGACACGGAGGCAAATGAATGGGTGAATGTACACACGTTATACAAGTCTGTTTACATCATGTTTAATTGTAAAACACATAATTATGGCAAAGTGCTGTACAAGGCATGTAATGTGAGTAATAGCAAAAAGGATTTGAAAAAATTGAAATGACTGGTGGAGCGAACACACGCGTTCACTGACCTTTTTTATGTTATGGGTACTCGGACACATTCATGCTCTGTCTAACTTAAAGACGAACTTGAACTTCTAATTATCTAATAAGATCTCAGCATTAGACCTATGTAAATGTAATGACTATCGTAATATTACTTTACTTTAGTACAATATCCGTAAGCTCTAAAATGTCTACTAAAAATAACCTCAACAATATATTGCTCACAGAACAGGTAATAGCTTATTACTAGGACCGAGCACGCACTCATGGACTGCGGACAGACAAACACACACACAATTTCCTGCAGAACGAAAATTGGCCTCTCACAGTACCTTCTGTGTAGGTAATAACTAAAACCACACCTAAGCACGTTCCCACTACATCCTCAGAAAATTGTGTGGACATAGTAAGAACTTGGATAACACAATAGGAATGCAGTGGAAACCAATAAGAAAGTTGTATAGTCTCCATGGATACAGAGGACATATTCAAACTTTGGGCACATTCACAAAAACATACTGTGGAGCTGTCCAGGGTGTACCCAGCACTCACCCCGAGTCATCTGAGATGGGTGCCAGCCTCCCCGCGACCCTATTAGGATTACGCAGTTCAGAAAATGACTGAATGAATATTGTGGATGTGCTCAAATTAGGATGCAGTGAGAGCTCTATAGGAACTCAGTAACAGCGGCATTGCTGTAGATGACGCAACTGAGCCTTAGTAAGAACTTCACTGACAGTATAAGAATGGCACAGACAAAAAACTTGCACAATGAGTGAGAAAGTGCAGCATGTGGCTCAGTATTTACAATTACATGTGTGATCATGCGCATGGTAGGAAATTAGTCTGAGCATGTTAGATGAAGTGAGAGCCTGGCATGGATGTAGTATGTATTTGAAAGTGAGATGAAAGTGAAGTAGATCAGAAAGGTATGAAGCTGCCAGACTATGGAGGGAAATCAAATATTAAACCTTAATATCTATTCTACAGCAAGCCAGCGCGGTGAACCCAACACAAGGGGTAATGCGGATCATCTACACAGTTTTCAGGGTTTTTTTTATTAAAAAGAAAAAATGATTGACCCTAATAGCTTAGTGTTTAGTATCATACCTTTTCTTTTCTAAACGCCCCACTATCACTGAGTTGTCACTTGTTCTTTTTTTAAGAAGCAGCAATACATGTGCATCTTCCCATAAAACAGAAACAAGGGGATAGGCAGAAAAATAAACTAATGATCTCATCTCATCTCTCTCATTTCTTATTTGCCAAACTGTTTAACACTTCCAGGGTCACAGGAAAGCTGGAGTCTATTTCAGCTGACACTGGGAGACATCAAGGTACTTCCTGAACCGCTTACCAGATCATCACCGTGCCAGAAGTGCTGACATCCACACCTAGGGGCAATTTGAAACAGCCAGTTAGCCTAAAGTGCATCTCTTTGGACTGTGGGAGGAAACTGGAGTACACCAAGGAAGCCTTCACAAGCACAGAGAGAAACTCAACACAGAAATGCCTCAGTCCGAGACTTGAACCCCGGACCTTCTTGCTGTGAGGCAGACGTGCAAACCTCTATGCTCCCGTGCTGCCCTAATGTAATGTTCTTCAATATGAAAAGATGATCATTTATATTTCTAATAAAAAAAAATCCTAAACCAATAGACAAAAGTGGGAAAGACAAATGAATGTACACTCTCTCATTTCCTGTAGTCTGGTGTTATTGAGCAGGTCACAGGTCAGAACCCTGTGTGCTTGCTGACCCTCTAGGTCTTGACTTCCAGTAGGGTCATGACCCTTTGCTGTGTGTTCCTTACCTGGGGATAGAACACTATGGATCAAGCATGTCCTCGGGGACACACCTCCACGGAACTTCTTTCTTAATACCCTCGCTTACAACCACATTCTCCTCCACCACCTGCGCTATTGCTGTACACTTCTTTCCAGGAGATTACTACCCAAGACACTTTATTCAATACTCACAGAACAAACTTTACTCAAAATCTTTACAAAGAAATTTTTATTAATTTTTTAACTGTATTTTAAAAAAGTGGACCCTTCTTTGGGTTAATAATGGATTTTAAATCTCAGCCCTGTTTCCTGAATGCTAGTCACAGGTTTTTATTAATGTAATCTGTTATCATATTTATAGTAACATCATAAACCGATTTTTGTTTCTTTGAAATGTGTCATTGTTTCTACATGAATTTGGTTCATTTATTAGTTTACAGTTTGAGGTATAAAGTTATTCCTTTAGGACTTCAAACTTTAAACAGTCTTCAGGATGCAGATTAGTAACATGAAAACCTGGGTTATTATTATTATCATCATTAATCCATTCATTCATTTTGAAAGGTGCTTCATCCTTTTAATTTGGAACAACCAATTAGCCTACTGTGCATGTTTTTGGACTGTGGGAGGAAACTGGAGCACCCGTAGGAAACCCACACAAGCACGGGAAGAACATGCAAACTCCACATAAAAAAACCCAAGCCCGGGAATCAAACCCAGACATTCTTGCTGTGAGGCAGATGTGCTAACCACTACACCACTGTACCACTCTATAATTGTTATTTATTTATCTATCTATCTATGTATGTATTTATCCATTTATTTTATTCATTCATTCATTTATTTTAATTAATTCCAAGAGGATACAAAAAAAAGAAGATTGAGGCTTGTGAGGGAACTCCTGTGAAAGCAGAAACTCACTTGTTTTTCAGATCTTCCTAAATATTAAACGTAATTGTAAGCAAATAAGAATGATGCGTCAGTATTTACATAACAAAAATGTAATCACTGGCAGATTACTGTGACATAATTGGAATAATACTATTTGCTTTGTGCTTAAATTACAAACTGATGAAGTTCTTGGTGGTAACAGGAACTCTGCTCTGCATGTCAATACCCCATCATTGATTTTTTTTCCCCTCTATAATAGTACAACCCTGACATGTTTTATTCCTTCCTTAGATTTTTAAATGGGTTCTACATGGAAATCACCCTTTTATACCATACTGGATAGAGCCTGTGTGTTTTTTTTCAAATGTCAATCTTTCATCTCAGTCCATCTCACCATCCCTTTATTCTTTTTCCATCTTACTACATTTACTCAATATTTGGCTTTCATAAAATTCATATTTAATCTTTTTTGAATAGACCTATTGAGCATGGTTGTTTTGATTCATGTTTTCTGTGTATGAGTGAGTGACAGAGGTAACCAAAGGCAGAGCCTTATGGCAAGCTAACAACAAACTCAACACAAATGACAAAGATGGATAAAGTTGCATTGGATAGATATCATTATAAACTGGTTGCTGGTGGACAGAAGTTTCCTGATCCATACAGCATGACCAATAATAACTGGGAAAGTTAGCAAGAGGGTAATGTGAACTTTCTAGATATTGATATCTGGTGCATTACACTGAACTTTACACAAAAATCATTACTTTACATTACATTAAACTCATAGCCTGCAAGGTGAAAACAGAGTGGGCTATTAGTCATAAATGATCAGAGGGATTGGTTGCCTTCTCACCTGGTCATTGACATCAGGTGACACAGATGACTAGAGGCCGGTTCCTAACAGCAGGCCGATAAGGTCAGGTTTGGTGAGAAAAGAACTAAGTGTGTGTGTGTGTGTGTGTGTGTGGGTGTGTGTATTCTTACTGACATACACTGTTTTGATGGAGTGGTGGAAAGGAGAGGGTTAATGGTGCTTCCACCATGTGTTTGTCTCTGCATCAGTGTACATTATGTACTTATTTGCATACTGCAGCGCGGGCTCAATTAAAATGAACTTTTAATTTCTTACAAGTAAATTAGTTTTGCATGTGATGCGTGCAAATGTCGGGATAATGGAGGCATTTTAATGAGCTCTGAGCCAAGCAACTTCTCGCGCTTTGGGAAACAGAGATGGACAGGGCCACACACCCAGGAGACACACATTCCATTTCTCCATCTCTTTATACCTCTATCTTTCTGACGGTCCATCACTCATTCTTTTGCTCTCTATCTCACACTCTCCCTTTCTCCATCATTCCTTATTTCATTTCTTCATCGATCTTTGTTTTTCAGTCGCTCCATATTTTCCTCCATTTCCTCATCTATCTCTCCTTCTCTCCATCTTTCTGTTCTTCCCTCTGACTCTTGTTTTTACCATTACATTCTCTTTCATCTCTCTCTCTCTCTCTCTCTCTCACACACACACACACACACACCTCAGTATCTCTCATCTATTTCTATTTCTCTCTCCTTTTTAATGACTCCACCCTTTTCTTTCCATTGCTCGATTTATAATCTGTCTTACTCTATCTCCATCATTCCTTTTGCTCCACTCCTCCATCACTTTATCTTTCTCCCCATCACTCCATTTATTTCTCCTTATCACTGTTTTTCTACATCACTTCATTCTTGTTTTTTCTAGCATCCACAACTCTCATTCTTTATTTACCTTTTTGTCTTCATACCTTTTTCTTTGTATCCATCCTTCCTTTCTAAACTCCTTTCATAATCATTCTATCTCAGTCTTACTTTTCTTACCACTCCAGCCATCCAGCTCCATTTATCTCTCCATCTGTTCCATTTTTCTCCACTTTTCTCTTTCTCCATCACTGTAATTACTCCATCTTTTCTGATTTTGCATCTTCATCTCTCTATTATTCTATCTCTTACTCTTTATATCTCTCCATCCATCTGACATCTCTCTACCCACAATATTCCTTTTCTCTGCCTTTCATAGCTCCATTCCTCCATCTCTTTTTTACCTCTTTTTTTCACTTTGTTTTGTATTTTAATTCCATCTTCCTGTCATCCTTATTGTCATTCATGTGTGGCACTCTCCATCCATTGGTCTGTCTCCATCAGTCATTTCTCTCTCTAAAGTCATCAATCTTAATCTCTCTCCACCTCTATTCACTTTAATATTTTTTCTAAAATTACTTTATGCCATTCCAGCTACAGTACATTCATTAAAGCACATACAGTACTATTCATTTGTTTCATACTATTACAGTACACTTTTTAATGCTTTTTAAAAGTGTGTGTGTGTGTGTGTGTGTGTGTGTCTTTCATTTGCCAAACCGCTTTAACCTACTATGGTAATGGGGCCTGAAGCCTATCTCAGCTGACTCAGGGCATGGCAGTGCCAACACACACACAACCATTCACACTAAATGTGGGACTGTGGGAGGAAACCGGGGCAGCTGGAGGAAACCCACACAAGCATGCAAACTCCAAACATAAATGCTGTCACTGAGCCTGGGACTCGAACCCAGGCCCTCGATTGATAGACGGATACATTAAGAGAGAGAGAGAGAGAGAGAGAGAGAGAGAGAGAGAGAGAGAGAGAGAGAGAGTGGTGTGAATCTTGGCCAAGAGCTGTGTGGAGTTTGTATATTTTCCCAATGCTTGTATGGGTATCCTCCGGGTACTCTGGTTTCCTTCCTCAATCCAAAGACATGCACATTAGGGAACTGACTGCACTAAATTGCACATGGGTGTGAATGTGAGTGAGAATGGTTGTTTGTGTCTGTGTTAGTTCTGCAGTAGACTGTTGACCTACCTGTTCAGGGTGTACCACGTCTCTCGCCAGAAGTCTAGAACTGGCTCGAGCTTCCCTGCAGACCCTAAAGGATAAGAAGCATAGATAATGGATTAATGGTATAATCCAGGACATCAGTCATTTGTGAAATACTTAATCCTTAACTATGCCGATTTCACTCTCTGCCTTCATCTCTTACATTCTCTCCTGCAGTTCATCCTGGAGCTCTCCATCTCTCTTTCTCTCTCTCTGTTTCACTCTATTTCTTTACTTCAGATTTATTTACATCTCCCCCACTCTCTTTGTGTAAAAGTATAAGGCTGTGTGTGTGTGTCTGTGTGTCTTCTGCAGGACAGAGGTGTTCTTTGTCTGCCGTGTGTATCTGATGTTTTGGCCTGAGCAGGTGCACAAGCAAAAAGAGCTCCGTTGTTTTGTCGCGCGGTTGCGTAAACAAACGCACACACATGAATACACATATTTTGTCCTGGACTGCTATTGTCATCCACCTGAAGCTGCACACACACATGTAAACACACACACACACACACACACACTCTCTCTCTCTTTCTCTCTCTCTCTCTTTCTTGTGTGTGTTTTTGTGAGTAAGGAGGACATATAAGAGACCCATGAGGTTTCTGGAAGTACATCTGACGTTGTACGTAGAGCTCAGGGTGATGGGGTTGTAAGACAACAACCACCATGCACCACCTATAATCTAATTTTATGCTGAACTTCTCAGAACAATTGGATTGTAGAGTGCCTCTAATCAGATCTGGTGTCCAACAACCACACATTAGAGTACTTATGAATGATTACGTAATGATAAAAGCAGTGCACTTGCATGTGCACAGTAAGGAAGGTGAGAACCAGTTTTTACTTCTCTGCATGAGCTAACCAGATTTCATCGGAGGGTGGAAAACTGGTGAGAAGCCTGGAAAAGGTCGCTGATTGGACCCTGAGGGGCAGCGGTGCTTTAAAACTGTGCTTTGTGATAATAACAGGTTTTCATAAGACATTATAAAGTAGGATTATAACAACATTCCGAAAGGAAACAAAATTTAGATCTTGGGTTGAAATACCTGGTATGTAAAGTGATCGAGCTCAGTCAAGTTTTTATTACTGTGGACCTCCCCAGATGCGACGAGCGCAGAACCAGGCTCTATAAGAAAATGTTCTTTAAAACATATGGTATCACATCAATTGCATCAATTAGATTTTTCCTGTTTTTTTATGACTGTCCATATGTCCTTTTATATGTGTACCACCACAGGCTCTCATGCTTTACGTTTGTGTGTTGATCTATGAAACTATAGTCTCCATAGTCATCAACATTCCTTTCAATTTATTCTTTACTTCTTTCTAAATCACTGGCTAAGATTTATTTATTTATTTATGTATTTATGTATGTATGTATGTATGTATGTATGTATGTATGTATGTATGTATGTCTATTTATTTATTTATTTGTTTGTTTGTTTGTTGCTTGCTAAAAAAAAAACACATGCTTAACTGCCCTTACGGATCTAAAAATGCTGATCAGAGAATGCTTTTATGTAACCCATCAACACAAAATGAATCCCAATATCCCAAACTAACCTATATCCTTAATCTTACTTAAATCATGTTAATTTACCTAAAAAAATCTTGTAATATATTTAATTTACCTGAAGATTTTTTTAGAATGCAATAATCTAGAGTTTGATAAAATCATTTCTAGATGTCGGTAAAATCCTTATTTAAAATTTTTTGTCTGATATTTTTGCTGTCAAACTTTGTTCCAGTGAAAAAAAAAAAACAAAAAATAAAAATTTATTTCAAAGCTGAATGTCCCCTCTGTTGTACGTGCAAAACTCATGAGGACATTTTGTTGCATTAGGGCTAATTTTTTGTTGATGTGTCAACATATGAATATCATAGAGTATTTTAGGCAAACAAAACTTTTGCTAATGTTTTTATTGATTTTTATAGAGAACAAGGTTTAAATTTTTAAAATATTGGCAAAATAATAAAAAAAAACACCCAAAAACCTTATGCAGAGCTCGTTTTTATTTTTTCAATCAATTAATTAATTAATTAATTTCCCAGGTATAATACAGTATATTACATCATTTTATTATATGGAAACAACTGTACAAACAATCGGATTGGTTGCTTCACTTACAATAAATTGTGTATCTGGACCAGAGCATATCCAACCAGCAAGTGATCCATTAGCTAGCTGCACTGTTCGCTATGCGCTTTAGGAGCTTCCAGAGAAACTTTCAACATTTTCTTTAAGAGAAAACATATACAGGAAATCTTCTCAGCGATTAAGAGTTTACATAGTCCTGCGAAGTACTCGCTCCTCGTCGGAAAGTTCATGTTCATGTTCGTCTGAGGAAGGGAAAGTTATGGATGAAGACGACTTGGTTAGAAGCAGGAAGTTTGGAGTTAGCACTCTAACCTAAAAGGTAACTATCTTAATAAACTATTTAATATAGTATGGGGGCATGGCGGAGCGGTGGTTAGCACGTTCGCCTCACAGCAAGAAGGTCCCAGGTTCGATTCCCGGACGTTTCTGTGTGGAGTTTGCACGTTCTTGACTTCGGCTTGGTGTGTACTAAGACCTCGGGCTGAATTTGTTTTCTACAGACCTCACGCTCGGTTAATAAGTGGTTTATATCTAACCACAATGCTCTTGTTGGATTCTAAAATCTGACTGGGAAAATGCTGTTGAATAATTTTCTACAAAAGCAGCTTATATAGAAGTCGCAGTGCCTGAAGTTCAATCCAAACACTTTAATTACAGTTTTTTGTGGGCTTTTTTTTTTTTTTTTTTGATACCAGCATGATGATGTTAATATTTTCTCTAATTACATAGATAATTCCAGTTGGGAGTCTGTTTACAAATGACGACTTCAGATTACACACAGGAGGTAGCCATTTCCTGGGAAGAGACTTGGTTAAGGTTGTGCACAAAGTGTATTTCTATCAAGGTGTGCTGCAGAGGCTTTGCAGGCCAATCTATCTCCAGGGATCAGGCTCCGTGCCATCACAGAGCCGCACTATAGGAAATCCATTACAGACTTCACAGAGGCCAGAGAAAGGCTCAGTATGACTGTGAATCAAGAGGTGTGATATGTGGACCAAACATGCTACTTGGACACAAACTACTGCAGGTTACCTGATTAACCTTGACTAGGTTTAAATCACTGATGTGTGTTCATACCCATCACAAGTGAATGATTTTCTCATGATGTGACTCATGACGTGTGCTGCTAAGGTCAATAAAACTCACATAGAGAATTTCTTTTTCTACTTCTTTTCACTACAGATCAAATAACTCACTATGGTTGCTGACATGTATTACTAAGGTGCAAGAACAAACAGAACGGGTTTTCTAGACACCTGAAGAAACTGATTCTAATCTTAAAAATATCCATGTTTCATGTCTACAGAATAGACCATACACCAAACTGGTAATTAACTCCACCAAGCAGGTTGTTTTCATCAGCATGAGTTTACTGCACATTAGCAACATCCCGTTCGCAGGTTTTGGCAGATCAATCTGAATTTTTCCTGATGGGAGGGTGATCACCCGAGGAGGTCCCTATTAAATTTTGGTAAGAATTCAAACACTGACGATGTCATAAAAATCTATCAAAACACATCCGATTTGAACAAAATTTGCTGGGATCCCTATTGGTGCGTGGACAAGGTGCGTGACTGTCACCCTGGGGATTGCAAGTTCGAATCCAGGTTGATGCTGCAGCCATCTGTGACCGGAAGTCCATGGGAGCTAACTGGCTGAGTTTTCATGGGAGTAAAGGATGGTATACACTCCCCTGCCACTCACAGTGATCACCAGCCATTCCATGGGTGTCTGTGAGCTCATTCGTACAAAAGGGGCGGATATCGCTTTCCCTCCGAGTGTGTTGGGCTGCGTGTTCATCGGTTCATAAAGAGGCAGGTGGGAGCATCACGTCATATAGGGTTCATGCTTACACCCCTCTCTGATTGGTTGGTTGGTGGTGGTCGTATGTGATAGGGAGTTAATACTTGATGGGTGGGAATTGGTTTCGACAAAAAAAAAAAACAAAAAAAACAAAACACTGGGAGGAGAAAAATTGGGGGTGTGTGGTTTGCGTGTGTGTGTGGGGTGGGGGGGTGGGGGGGTGGGGTAAGCTATGTATATTCAGGATCAGAAGCGTTGATGTCACACCAAGTTTCATCCGGATCTGATCCAGATTCATTGTAGTTTGGTAGTACAGCAGGCCTAGTAGGGGTGCTGAGTACTTAAATTTTATGGCTTGGCAAAGGTTTGCACTCTCCAAGGGCTCTAGTTAAAAAAAGAAAAAAAAAAAAAGAAAAAATAATTTGGTTATATTTTCCATAGTTAACGCAAACAATTATTTAGGACATTACAATTTATTGTCTCATTTGTGTAATTATTTGCTAATAATTAACAGACAACAAATCATAGTTTAACCTTGCTTGTTTTTTTTTTAACAAGCAGTGTACATGACAAACAGGTGTGCTGTGTTCATACGAGTCATGTGACATACGTGTTCAAAGTCAAGTGAATGAGAATGGTGCAAGGTGTGATGGGAAGTGTAGTAACTGGTGGATGCTGCAGAAACAGCCCGAGGGCGTGGCACTTTATAATTTATTAATTTCTTTAATAAAGTATATTAGATCTGCATTTTTTAAAAATGATCGATTAGTACATGCAGCTCCGATAGATAGCATTTTAAAAAGTATCATAGTTCTATCCTTGCTGTAGTTCTGGGTTCTAAGTTTGGTTGAGGAATCATTTCACCAGAAATTCATAAGCGCTAATATTCTATGGGCATAGCGGCATCGTGGTTAGCACTTCCGCCTCACAGCACGAAGGTCCTGGGTTTGAGTCCCTTGTTCGGTGAGGCGATTTCTTTGTCTCCATGCTTGCGTGAGTTTCCTCCAGGTGCTCCAGTTTCCTCCCACAGTCCACAGTCAAGCACTTCAAGCTAAATGAATATTCTTGGCTCGAGAGTGGCACAGTGGCGAGGTGTACAGCTGTCATTTAGGAGATCTCAGGTTGGAATCCAGGTTGATGCCGCATCCATCTGTAACCGGGAGTCCATGGGAGCTAATTATCTGAGCTCTCATGGGAGGGAAGGATGGCATACGATCTCCTTTCTGTAACTACAACGATCACCAGCCAATCATGTGCATTGTTATACCTCTCCCTGGTTGGTGGTGTGATAGGGAGGCGATATTTTATGGGTTGGCACTAGATGTAACTATAGTTGGGAAGAATAAATCCACAAATACATACATTTAAATAAACCATGATGGTTCAGGGTGTACACCTTGCCTTCGCCCAGAGTCAGCTGAGATGGGCTCCAGCCTCCCTGCGGTCCTACAGAAGGTTTAAGCAGGTTGGAAAATGTAATAAAAATGCTATTATGTGGTTGAAGATATTGTGTGGACATTGTGAGAACATTGTCATTGTCCATCTCATGCCATGCTTTTTGATGGCTGTTTGTACAATGTTGTAAACATATTTTTCAACCAACCACCACCTTTGGCAGGACTGATAACACATCCGGCCTAAGCTGTCAGAGTCCAAGCACTATTTAAAAGCCTTCTGCCATAACAACTGTAAAGCAAACATGCTCTTTCATGGCATGAGGCACTGAAACATAAAGGACACTGCGCATTGGAAATGATCTGGCTGCTCTTTTACCCACCCAAAGGACCTACAAAGTGCTGAAATGGATTTTGGGAGGAAAAAGCTCAATCGTAGTCTTTAGAGAGAAATGGGAACAGCAAATTGCCATTGACCCAAGCTGACAGCAGGGTTTTTTTTTTCCTTTCTTTCTTTTTTTTAATGCACAGCTCGTCTTTTTTACTTGTAACACAGTTGGAATAGAATACTTGAAACAAATATTATTGAAATTAAAAGTGATACGTAGTGTATTTTTATTTCTGCAGTTGCACTGCATGTTTCAGGGAGATTGTACAGCTGTTCATTTGATTTGTCTTCAGATAGAAGCACGATGTGTATATTAAAGAAATACCATCAATATGCAACGACACAGTTTATACCACAGCCTGATTTAAGTGCCTAGAAACCCATTACATTTTATGTGGTTTCACACTACAGTGTGAGTATTGCAGAAACCAATGATACAAACTAGTGCTTTTACCTTTAGGCAGTAAGAAAAGTGTCCTTTCAAAGTGTCCGTAAAGGTTTTCAGTAATCAAAGTCACTTAAATTTAAATACTTAAAGACTTTTTTCCTCCCAATATGATTAATTGAGCAGGTTTTTTTTTGTAAGTTATTTTTAAATGGTATAATTTCTGGCCTTTCTGTGCATTACTGCCACACATCTCCAGGATCCCTGATTTCTGGGCTTAACTAACTGTCTGTGGGACTTTTACATGGTTTTCTTATTTCTGTGTTGGATTACTCAGGCTTCTGTGGTTTTCTCCTACCACCCAAAAACTGGCAAGGATAAAACATCCGTCTGTGCCGAACTCTCTCCCCGACTCTCACACACCTCGTTCACATCTCCCGAGTTTTAATGACCTTCACCTGCACCTAGTTCCCTGCACTGATTAGCTCCCCTGTTTAACCTCCCGCTAGACTCATTCCCTCGTCAAGTCTAGTTGGAGACGTACGTTGATCAAGCGACTCCTTCAAACGGTTTTGGACTCAGGATTATTTACCCTCGGAAGCTGCGCCTGACAGATTCCCTCTTCAGTCTGCAGTCTTCACGTTTCCTCACCACCGTCCACCTTTGAGACTTATCCCGAAGTTTCCCCCGCTTCCTGGTTCTGTGTTGTGTTGGTTTTCGTTCGTCCCTCATGGCAGGTTTCCTTTTGGATTCTCTTTTCGTTGTGTTTTCGTTGGCTCACGGAGCCCGTGTTATTTCGGGATTAGTAAAACCCACGTTGTTCCATCCAAGTCATTTGTCTCTGGGAGGCATTCATAACAGTGTGTTTGAGAAAGTGAATACCCAGTGCATCAAACAGAACAAAGATAGGCTCACACGTTAACGACGTTGGTCCCGATCTTTACCGATGTCACCGATCGTGAAGAATTTTCATTATGTTCTAGATATTTGAAAGATTAGTAAAGATCGGTACAACATGGGTAAAGATAGAAAGATTGGTACATTGGGACCAAACACTGGGACACATCGGCCTAATGTTGGCATCATGTGAGCCTACCTTAGGGAGAACTATACTTCCCATCAGCCACTGCACCCAGTCATATGTCCTATAACACTATAAGACCTCACTTGTACACACCTTGCTGTCTTGCTTTAATTATTGTCATGTGTCCAGTCTCATGTTCTTCTAGCTCTGCTGTCTGATTGTTGTGTTTAGCCTGAGCTCTTGTACATGTTTTTTTTTTTTTTAAACTGCACTTCCACCCGCCTCTTTCCGATCCGTGACCGTCCCGTCCAGGATATCATTCTTATGCAGCCCCAGTGCTCCTGTGACAATGGCCAAATCCACTGTGACCTTGAGCATAAACCATCCATCCATTTATCAAACTATTTAATCCTATTAGGGTCACAGGGAGTCTGGAGCCTGTCTCAGAAGACTCTGGGTGAAGGCAGTGTGCACCTTAAACAGCTCGCCCGTCCATCACAGGAGCAACACGCACACAACCATTCACAGTCAAACTTGGGGGCAATTTGGGACATTTAGCTCAATGTGCATGTCTTTGGACTGTGGGAGGAAACCCACGGGGAGAACATGCCCAGGAATGCCTTCGCTGAGCCAGGGACTCGAACTCCTATGCCACTGTTATTAAATATAAATAAATGAATATGACTTCCGGACCTGCGATGGCCTGGCGAGCTGTCCAGGGTGTACCCCGCCCTCGTCCAGAGTCGGCTGAGATGGGCGCCAGCCTCCCCGTGACCCTAATTAGGAATAAGCGGTTCAGAAGATGAATGAATGAATGAATGACTTCCGGATGCCTCCTGTTTCCAGGTTCAAGTACAAAGCTGTACCATTTGCTACTGTTTCCATTTTTTTTTTAAAAAACTGATATTACTGCATAACTCTGCATGTGTCTGTTCCTTGTTTAAGCATAAGTGATGAGCGCACAGACTCAGCAATGACTCTTCTCTGGAGTAATGGCTTTTTTTCTACCATGCTGAGTGCCACTTGATTCAGGTGGATAACTGACTGACTGATGACAGAGCGTTTGAGATAGAGAGCTCCCTCAGCACCATTTTCCTGCCTGTAAATCACACAGGTAAGCCGGTGACGACCGCGAGCTCGGCTGTGAGTTTGCCTCAAAGCTTGAGGAGGCGCTACATGCCAGCGGAAGCAACAACTGCACCATATTTCTAGAGATATGCGTCTTTAGACAAGACGGGCAGATCAATAGAGTCCAGGAAATCCATAGTTAAATCGGGATGCAGTGAGCTGCTTTATTTCTTTACCATCTGCCGAGATGACAGAACTGCATAGTGGAAAAAATGCTGATGGGAAATGCCTGGCCACAAAATCAATCTGCAGTGTGTGACCTCTTAGATTTTTTTTGGGGGGAATGATGTGGCTCAAACTTTGAGAACTAAGCAAGGTGTATGCAGAAAATAAAGACTGAAATGTATGTGAAAATCCGGGAAAGCCCTAGAGATGTCGCTAAGACTAAAATTTTAGGCTAATAATTATAAATGATCCTTTTACTAGAGTGGCAGAGAGGCAGGAGCCTATCTCAGCCAACACTGGGCGAAGGCAAGGTACAGCCTGATCAGCTCGCCAGACCATCACAGGACAACCATTTACAATCACACTCACACCCAGGGGCGAATCTGCAACAGCCACTTAGCCTAATGTGTATGCCTTTGGAATGTCAGAGGAAACCAAAGTACCCAGATGAAACCCATGCAAGCACAAGAAGAACATGCAAACTCCACACTGAAACATCTTCGCAAAGCCAGGGACTCCATCCAAAGACCTTCGTGCTGTGAGGCAGACGTGTTAACTATTACGCCGCCATGCTTTCCATGAAAAATCATGTTCTGATTAAAATATGTTTCTATTTATCTCTTCTTAGCCATCTGCCTGCAACCATCATGTACGGCAAGAAACCAGTCTAACAAAAAACAGCGATAAATGCAATCAGTCTACCAAAAGATAATATCCGACTAGCAATGCATGCTCTTATAATCTGATCAACGATTTGACAGTTACAGCGAGACAAATAGCCATTAGCGTAATTAATTCGGTTTGCTAGCTGTTAAAGTGTGAGTAGTCTTGTATGAACACATCAGTGATTTGAACACAGATGCTAGTATGAATAGAGATCAGCTGAGTGAACCTTTTAGCATAACCGGAGTAAAATCTCTTCATGCAATTTTATTCTCTTTTCTTTTTTTCCACTTCTGGGGTAAGCGCTGCAATATAAATAAATAAATAAATAAGTAAATAAATAAAAAAAAAAAAAAAAAAAAAAGATGTGCAAGGAATCAAATCAAATTGTTCAACTGAAATATTAATTATTCATGGTTTAAATCAAGAGCCCACAGGAGTCATGGCGATTATATATAGATTATTGAGCAGCCAAAAGGAAGGAACATGCTATTATAGATTTATACATATATTATAGGTTATTTAATATCTGAGTCACATGACTTCCATATACGACCCCTCCTTCCTCACAAAAATCCACACATCTTCCTAAAACAAACAGTACAACAAACAAACAAAAAAAAAACTCACTTAACTGTATATATATATATATATATATAAAAATCTTAATTTTCATACTCATACCTCATGACTATGGTTAGTGTCAGGTCCTCACACAGCAACACAATCAGCATGAGTACACATGTTTATACATGATAAGCAATAATTACCGGCAAGCAAGACTTAATTACTTCCACACAGCTTACCAGATTTAAAAAAATGTTTGTATATTTAATAGCAATAAAATTAGTGGGAGGCAGAGCAGTGTAGTGGTTAGCAGTTCCGCCTTACAGCAAACAGGTCGTGGGTTCTAGTCCCAGTGCTCGGAGAAGGTGTTTCTCTGTGGAGTTTGCATGTTGTCCACCCACAGTTCAAAACCACCCACATTAGGTTAATCGGCTGTTTCAAATTGCCCCTAGGTGTTGATATGAGTGTAAATGGGTCTGTTTTTTTGTTAGGATGAAGCGGTTCAACCAATACATGAATGGATGAATGAATAAAACTACTTGAAGGTGAAATAATTAAAACTGGTTAGTATATGTTATATGGGAATGATGAAATCTGATTGGTCTGCTGTTTCAAGATTAAAAATCATTATTTCAAAAGTAAAATAAAATAGGAAACAGTTTGTTACAGTTGCTTCAAGCAAGCGGTGTATTTATTATGATGCTTTAACATGGAAAAATATGGCACAAATGAGTCCGGGCAGCTGTGGCGTTTCTTTATGGAGTTTACGCGTTCTTCTCTTGCTTGTGTGGGGTTTCTTCGGGTACTCTAGGTTTCCTGCAGACTCTAGGTTTCCTCTAAAAACATACACACTATCTTACATGGTGTAAATGGTAGTGTGTGTTTGCCCTGCAATGGTCTGACAAGCTGTTCCACATGCAAACCAATATTTTGTGGCTTGAAGACACATATCACAATTTGCTACTGGTTTGTGTGTGTTTGGCAAAAAAAAAAAAAAAAAAAAAAAAAAAAACCCGCGAATCTCATGTTGTACATCAGTCGCATTTTATTCGCTTTTTGTTCTGAAACCATTCACTTTTTTTTTTTTTTTGCATGTCTATAGGTCAAACATAACGCAGATAAAATGCAAATGATGAGAAAATATATACGGAATATGGCGGATTCCATCAAGTCTCAGACTTATCACGGAAAAGTCTCCAACTTGTTGCTTTTCCTTGCGAATGAGAAACAAATCATTTGTGAGCAAAATGTCAACTGTGCGACCTTCTCGCAACGTCGTTCAGAACCTTGCTTTGTGACATTCACAGAAATTTCAGACATGTTAGAAATTTTTTTCGATGACTTCACGCACCAGGCGACCAACATGCGACGCTGTGAATGCCGTGTGACACATTTGAGAATGAAAAGCGACAGCCGGGAATTGCCATTCGCATCAATTGCCATTCTCTATCGCATCTCTCGTGTGATCACCCCATTACTCTTACTAAAACAGGATTGTAAAACAGATCTGCTACACTGTACAAGAGAAAGTATTATAGTACGTTTCCTTTTCTTGCTTTTTTTTAAGATCAATGACTCCTGAAAAGAATATATACTCTTTCTAGGCGCCAGACCAAAATGGGCCACGGTGGTGAAACCTAGCCTCAGCTGAATTAGGTTGACATGGTGAGAACAAGGCAGTCAAGTGCATTTGACTGAGTGCATCATTGTTAAGTGCCAATTTCTTTCTCAGCCTTCTCTTTCGAATGTGACCATGTGCTTTTTTTTTAATATCTCATCTCCGTTGTTTGCCCCTTTGTGCCACTACCTTTTTCCCAGCAGTCACAGCTTGTCTCTTCCATTCTCCCTTTGTGTGTAAGACAGACAGTGTAAAACTGGGGAAGCCACCAATGACCATAGAACCTGTTTTCTTTCAGGAGTGCAATGAAGCTCCGGCTGAGATTCCATTAAATGACATAATTCACCAACTGAAACAGTAGTAACTAACTGAAGTACTAATAAACACCAGATATGTCTTAAAGTAGTGATGATTCATTAATTCATTCATTCATTCCTTTATTTGCCAAACTACTTTCTGCTACTGGAGTCGTAGGGAGGCTGGAGCCTATCTCAGTTGTCTCTGGGCGAAGGCAGGGTACGCCCTGAGCAGTTCGCCAACACACAACCATTTACAATCACCTCACATCTAAGGGCAATTTGGAAAAGCCAGTTAGCCTAATGGTAATGTCTTCGGATTGTGAGGGAGTACCCAGAGCAAACCTGCGCAAGCACAGGAAAAATATGCAAACTCTACAAAGAAATGCCCTTGCTGAGCATGGGACGCGAACCCAGGGCTGTCTTGCTCTGAGGCGGACATGCTAACCACGAATACGCCATGCACTGGCCTGGTTATAGATTTTAGGTGCCGGTAATGCAAGAGACTGCACCGCATTATTTACATTAGTCAAGAAAAAGCAACTCACTGTCATTATGTAAGAAACTATATTTTTTGTAATAATAACAAAAATCACTTGATGGTTCTTAAGTATCATTTGAGCAATATATACAAGGGACACGCATAACAAATATGCTATACACACTCGGATTTGTAATTAAAAATGTCTCCATTGCTTAGGGTGTAAACATTATTGTTATGCTGACAGTGTACATGTCATCTTTTTCATGCCAGGCATATTAGTTTCTGGCTTCTAAATAAGCAAACAACCAGGTAAATAAAAACTGTGACTGCAAATGAAGCCTTACTGAAGCAAAACATGCTATCATGTGTACATTTTTGAAATTATGAGTGTCAAATACACTGCTCAGACAAAAACAAAACAAAACAAACAAAAAAACAAAACAAAACAAAACAAAAAAACCTCTCTCAAATTTTCATCCAATGTTGGGGGTTATTTTTCACCGACATCTCAAATTGATTACTTTAAACTAAACCACTCCATAAAGTCCCTCCATCACATCCAAAAAACATTCAATAGGTTTAAGATCAGGACCCTTTGGTTCCAGTTTATGTGTAAAAATGATTCCTCATGCTCGCCAACGTTGCAAGAACGTCACGTGACAATTTGCAAATGATTTGTAATTGGTTTGCTGATGTTTGGCGGAAAAACATTCGGCATGGAAGTCTCCATTGTAGTTTCTTTATTTTTTTTTATTAGAAAAAAAAATTATATATATATATATATATATATGCTCCGCGTCAGAGCCTTGTTTTGCAACATTGCGGAAATTTTAAACATGATGAGATGCGATGAGTTCATGAACAAAGCGCCCAAAATGCAATGCTGTGAATGTTGTGAAACAAATTTGAGAACATTCAGTAAATGAAAAGAGACAGCTGTGGATTGCCATTCATGTTGTTCGCCTTTTTATCGCAAAGTGATAGTGTGATCACCCCCTAAGTCTTTAATATACGTATGTATATATATATATAATTTTCAGCCATATTCTTCCCTCAGATATCATGTGCTTGAGAACATTTTCACAGCGGGCTAAAGAAAAAAAAAGAAAAAGTTAAAGTACTTTACGCAAATATAATTTTAATATAGTCAACTTAATTTTAAATAAGAAATAATAAATAAATAAAAAATAACCTAGCAGTTAATTTCCTTAAACTCTGAGTTTTTTGGGGGCTTTTTGAAATAACGGTTCTGGTCGGTTTTGAAATGCACGGTGGGAAATTCCATTAAAATGTTCAGTGCAATATCCTAGATTGAATAACCTTACCTTGGGTCAGCTCCTTTTCTTTTGAAAGCTGAAAGGAGCAAGGACTTATTTGGGGAGTCTATTTTGAATAAAAAGTGACTGCAAATGTCTGTAAATGAGCACTGATGGAATTTCACTTTTCATCAGATTCTTATTTGGGGGATGTCAGAATGAATCTGCTTTCAGTGTGTTGAAAATATTAACATCTTTTACTGTGGAAACCAAGAAGAAAGCATTGCCTTCATATATCAGATAGCAAACACAATAATAAAAGGAAGCTTTAAAATAGGGCAGTCCAAAGACATGCACTTTAGGCTAATTGACTGTTCCAAAATACCTGAGTGTGATTGGTTGTGGTGTGTGTTGGCCCTGCAATGGTCTGGCAGGCTGTTCATGGTGTACCACACCTTTGCCCAGAGTCAGCGGAGATAGGCTCCAGCCTCCCCTGTGACCCGAGCAGGATTAGTCAGCTCAACAAAAAAATAAATACATGAATAAATCTATGGCGTTAAAGAAATATTACATAAAAACATAAATGCATAAACCCAAATCCATTCAGTTAAATTGGCAAACAGATAGATATAATATTAATTCTTGCAGGAAATGACTTTGTTATGGCAGCTGTGTTCACAGTCAAAATAACCACAGGACAAAAAACAAGAAAAATAATGCTAACAGTTTAATTATGATTAAGTGCCAGTGTATAAAAGGAGGGCAGGACAGACAGTGCAGATGGTAACCATAATCCACTACAGTGCAAACGGCAGACTTGATATTACTGGAAGAGTTGCCCATGGTCACATGATGAATTTCGAAGATAACAGATATCTGAGGTTGAGTGTGATTTTAGAGGATTAAAATGACTTATTATACGTTTTTATTCGCTACAGCATCTGGTCAGTTTAACAAAGATTCAGCACGGTTTGTTTTCCCCAGGTAGCAAGGAAATGCCATCAAATAGCAGTGAGGCTTTATTAAAAGTTGGTGAATGCTCTGCACGGATAATATGGAATTCAACCCCATAACTTCTCTTCAGATTTGTGCCTTCACTGGAAAGTTAAATGTACTTCAACTTCTGGTTGAGGGAAATGCTTCATTTGGCAGCCATTTTTAGCTCCCGCCCCTTGGGTGCTATAGGAATGGGCTCCGTCCGTCTGTCCGTTACACTTTAGTTTCCGGACATTTACTTGCCGCATGCTGAAGCTGGGCCCTTCATACTTGGTATGCTGGCTCACTACTATGAGTGCTAGGATGTGTGTGTGTGTGTGTGTGTGTGTGTGTGTGTGTGTGTGTGTGTGTGTGTATGAATGACCTTGACCTACGTTTTAAAGACATAGAGGCCAAACTGTATATTAGATATAAATATCTAAATATTGCTGCACTGCTTAATCCTCCTTTTAGGGTCTTGGGGAGGCTCAGCTCTGGGCAAAGGCAGGGTACACCCAGAACAGCTTGCCACATTGTGATGGCTAAACGACTGGGTTTATGGCTTGTGGGGTGTGCCTGGTAAGTACATACACAAAGTGGTCTCAAAAAAGGACAGCAAGTGAATTGGCAACAGTGTCATGGGTGCCCGATGGTCCCTGATGTGTGTCCCTGATGTGTATGTATATATATATATATATATATGCCTTGCCTTGATGTGCTGTGACACTTGCAGCCACTAGCACTGATGTAAATAATGCAGTATTTATAAGAGATGTTGCAATGAATTTGCCTATTCTTGGATGTTTGATGGCTCAAAGACACAATTTCATGTCATCATTTGCTTGTTTTCTGTTACGCTGGTACCAACAACTGACAGACCCAAATGCCGGACAGACACGACAATCTGGCAACGGGAACAAAGGATAGCAGCCCTTTTATCCTCTGGAGGAAATGAGGAACAGGTGGGATCATCAGGGCGGAGCCTGTAGTCAGAACATACACATGGGAGAGAAGAGAGCAGATCAAACAGACAGACATGACCTTAAATCCTACGGCGGGACATCACAGTTTTCAATTATGTAAAGCATGTTTTAAAATCACGCTTAGGTTACTTACTAGGGTTGCTGGGAGTCTTGGGCGAAGGCGAGGTGTACCGTCACCAATCCATTGCAGGGCTGACAAACACACAACCATTTATGTCTAAGGGGAGATTGGAACAGACAATTAGAGGAAACTGGAGTACCCAGAGGAAGCCCATGCAAACATGACAAGAGCATGCAGACTCCACATTGAAATGCCCTTGCTGAGTTTGGGACACAAAACCAGGTCTGTCTTGCCGAGCGGTGGCTGTGAGGCGTAAAGCTTAGGGCAGTGGTGTCTCAGTGGTTAGGGCTCTGGGTTACTCATCCGAAGGTTGGCGGTTCAAGCCCCAGTAACACCAAGCTGCCACTGTTGGGTCCTTGAGCAAGGCCCTTACTCTTCAGTTGTATGAAAATGAAGAATCTGAGTCACTCTGGATAAGGGTGTCTGCCAAATGCCGTAAATGTTACCACTCTGCTGCCCCCTGGACTTCATAAGTGTCTTTCTGATAATTGTTATCTCAAACAAAGTAGTCTTAAGGCCCTCCAGAGGATAATGTAATCATACCAATGTATCAGCAGGTCACCCCCTTTAAAATCTTTTAACACACACACACACACACACACACACACCAGCTGAAAGCTTTCATATATATATATATTTTTTTTTTCTTCTTGGCAAATGTTACTGCAGCATATGAACATATGGTCTGGTATCAGCTGCCCGGGGAATAGTATCCACCCCCAGGCCACATTCCTCCTCCACCTGTACACCTCTGTGCATGGTCAGCTTGATGACATTTTCAAGTGTCTTAATTTACAGTATTACAGTTTTACATCGAAGATCCATCGACCCTGTTTATCTTTTGTTTATTTTTTTGTAATGATGTCCTTGTGCTGCTTTGTGTTCATTTCAATATTAGTGCAATTATTTGACGGTTAAACGTTAGTATTAACTACGAGATGTATTTCTTATTTTATTAAAAAAAAAAAAAATTGCTTATGTTTTGAGTACCACTATAGCTGAATTATTTTATATTAAATTTATATATATATATATATATATATGCATGTTTTCTTTGAACATTTACACTTTGGCAAGTTTGTGAGATAAACTGTACACTTAGGAAATTAATAATAATAATAATAATAATAATAATAATAATAATAATAATAATAATAATAATAATTAATTCATTAATTTTCTTAGCCGCTTAATCCTAACTAGTCATGGGGGGGATGTGCATATTTTGGAATGTGGGAGGAAACCTGAAGTACCAGGAGCACCTGGAGGAAACCCATGCAAGCACAGGGAGTACATGCAAACTCCACACAAAATGCCCGAGCCTGTGAATTGAACCCAGGACCTTCTTGATGAATAATAATGATAATAATAATAATAATAATAATAATAATAATAATAATAATAATAATAATAATAATAATAATAATAATAATAATAATAAAGACACCTGAAACTCTTTCAAAAAATGCCCAGAGTTTTTTATAATGTACCAGAAACCTTAACTTCATAAATCCCTAGTGGTTGGTACAGAAACCATAAAATGTTAGGGCAGTGGTGGTGCAGTGGTTAAGGCTCTGGGTTCCTAATTCCAAGGTGGGGGTTTCAAGCCCCAGCAGCACCAAGCTGACACTGTTGGGCCCTGGAGCAAAGCCCTTAAACCTCAATTGCTTAGTTGTATGTCGCTCTGGATAAGGCAAATTCTGTAAATGTAAATATTAAAACAAGTCAATTATAATATAATTGTGACTTGCTGCTGGGATTCTTGTCATCAAAAACTAATCCTGCCCTTTTGACCTATCAATTTCCAAAATTCAGCAGTACTGTTGACGATAAGAAACATCTTATTAAGTTTAGATCTGCAGGGTTTGACATCATTATTACCCATAACTCTGTGAAATCTTTGAAATGATCTTTATTTTTATATTCATCCCATAAGGAGAATCCTCAGTCATCCTAATTAAAATAGCATTAATCTCAGGCTGATTATTTTTCAGGATCTGGATTTTAATAGACTTTAAAGCTCAAGGCATTTAACTTTCTATTTCTCAATCGGCTTTAGATAGTAGCCTCAGTTAACTGTTTGACTCCCTCATTAAACATTGCCGGTTAAGCAGCTAAATTTGGCTTTAAATACGTGGCAGTAGACACAATACATAGGCAACTCGTCATGAATTATATAAACGAAATGTAAATACTGCCAGGGGGAAAAACACACCCTTTCCCATGCTAAATCAATATATTATTATAATTATTTTAGTATTACTTATTAAAAATTGAAGAAAATAACCCTATATCAACAAATATCATTGGCATCTGTGCTTGCATTATCTTCACCTGTCTAGGATTAACAACTACCTGTCAGGGCAAGCAGGACTCAATCCCTGCTAACTTTACATTTACATTTACAGTATTTGGCAGACGCTCTTATCCAGAGCGACTTACAATGGTCATTTTTATACAACTGATCAATTGAGAGTTAAGGGCCTTGCTCAAGGGCCCAACAGTGGTGACAGTGGGGATTGAACCGCTGACCTTCGGATCAGTAACCCATCGCCTTAACCACTACACCACCACTGTACTTTACACGAGAGGTCGGGTACACCGTAAAAAAAACCACTATGCGCGAGCAATTTAGAGTAGACGACTAACCTTATCTTCAGTATGTGGACCACTGAAGGAAACCAGGGTACCCAGAGGAAGCCCTGACTGAGACTGTGAGATTCGACCTAAACTTTTGGCTATGAAGCAGCAGTGCTTACCTCTACAGCATCATATTGCTCCATAAACAACATGATTAATTCCAGGCTCAGCAATAAAATGAAGTCAGCTGATGATCTGAATGTACTGAATGAGCAGGTTATCACATCAATGCACTTTTTCTTCCCTGATGGAACGGATATAAAATGGGGAATCAACTAATGAACGAGTGGTTCAGGGAGCACGAGGAATAATTTTCACATATGTATTGGCAGCCCAGAGTCCTGACCTTAGCCCAGTTGAGAGTTTTCGGAATGTGCCGGAGAAGACTTTATGGAGGGGTTAAAGTTTTTCCTCATCGGTTCAAGACGTCGGTGAGAAATGAACCCGACACTGGATGGAAATGAAGGTTATGTTGCTTAATTTTATTGAAACTTAAGAGTGACGACCACGTGCTGCAAGCGAGACTTAAGGCGGAACAACAACATATTCGTGTGTACGACTTGTTTTGGCCAGGCAGTGTATACACACACACACACACACACACACACACACACATACACACCCACCCACACACACACACACACAGTCTCGTTTCCATAACTTGTGGGGACAATACATAGACTTGCATTAATTTCCTGGAGAAA
>JAOUQZ010000001.1:32486593-32498035 GCA_028564935.1 Neosilurus hyrtlii
TGTGTGTGTGTGTGTGTGTGTGTGTGTGTGTGTGTGTGTGTGTGTGTGTGTGTGTGTGTGTGTGAGTATGTGTGTGTTCCTCTCCTTACATTTTTGTGGTTGCCATCTGGATCTATGCCACAGACTACCCTCATTCAGCATGAGAGAGATGGAATCATGGAGTCAGAGAGAGGGAACGAATGAGAGAGAATATGAGAGAGAGAGAAAGAGAGAGAGAGAGAGAGAGATCTTAGAAATTACAAATCTGTCTTGGCTAATGGCCACAGCAACGCATACTGCAAAATATGTAGCAACATGTCAACACCTGAGTGAAAGAGTCTGGGTGACAACACAAACCCCCCCCCCCCCCCCCAAACTATCATTAGTATTCCTACATTATATTTTCTTTGCAGCTGCAGTATTGTAATACACACACTAATGCCAATAAAGCTGAAGAGAGGAGATGCTACAAGAAGTAATAATTTATCAATATGATGTTCCTTTGGTTTCTTTAATAAACAATGAATTCATAATTACTGCACTTTATACTGTTTGGTCATAAGTGATATGAGTGCTGTTACACTTTATGCCATTATACAATCTCTCTCTCTCTCTCTCTCTCTTTCATTCTCTCCCTCTTACTCTGTTCTTTCATGTGTGCATTTTGCTTTGTATTGATTCATGAATGGGGACAGTGTCCTGTTTAAACACGTTTCTGTGTGGAGGGAAAGCGTCAAACACTCTGCAATTACAAAAAATACTTATAGTGGAGATGCTTTTTCTTGTTTTGTTAATAATATTGTCTTATCTATTTAGAAATCTATATCTTATTTAATATTACTATATTTCTCTTGCTTGAACTGGAATTTATACATTTATACACATGGTTCCTCCAGGAATGTTTCCTCACACCTCCCAAAAACACGCAGGTAAATGAACAGGCTCTAGGGAATCGATTGGCCCATCACCATCAGAACAGATTCCTGGAATAGACTCCAGCTCCACTATGACTCTGGTTGGGATAAAGCAGTTAGGTGTGAAAAGATACCATTATATAAGGTTGTACTAATATATAACATAATAAAAATATTAAATAAAAATATAGATAAATATATAAATATTTAATAGGACTTTCTTGCTGTTAGACGTGGAAACCACTGTGCCACCGTGCTGCCCAAATATATAAATATGCGAACTAAAGTTTAAAAGCCATATCACTGTATGTTCATCTGCAAAATTTCCTTTTAAAAAATGTGAAATAGGTATTTTGTACATAACAAAAACAATGTTTGTAATTAACAGCTTCCAGAAACAGAGCCAGAATTATCCCAAAATCTGGTTCATCCTATTTTAAAAATACAATTTCAAAATTTTAAAGTGTCTAAATTTTAAACAGTAATGTGTCTTTAAAATGTAAGGCCTTGCCATTTAAGTGCAGTCTGGAAACAATAAATTTCTTAAATGACTGGATCATCTTCTTACTGACAAAAGAGCTGATTATTTCCCATCTATTATCATTCTTTCATACATTCATTCATTTTCTAAGCTGCTTAATCCCAAGTAGGGTTGCGAGGAGGCTGGCGAAGGCAGGGTACACCCTGAACAGCTCGCCAGACTGCTGCAGGGCCAACACACACACAACCATTCACACTCACACTCACACCTAGGGCCAGTTTGGAACAGCCAGTTAGCCTACTGTACATGTTTTTGGACTGTGGGAGGAAACAAGAGTACCCAGAGGAAACCCATGCAAGTATGGAGAGCATGCGACCTCCACACAGAAACGCCCGAGCTCGGGAATCAAACATAGTTCTTGCAATGAAGCGGATGTGCTAACCACTACACCACTGTGCCACCAACATCTATTATGTTCATATTAATATTATATTTATATTAATATATTTGTATTAATATTTATAATATATACTAAATGAATAACTTAATTTAGAATTTAAAGAGATTGTAGAAAAAAAAGCAAGCTAACTGATATGCAGTGGTACACAATGCTGTGTACGTTTACACATGCTTTATTTGGGTTACTCTTCACCTAGACATTTATAAATTGAAATATGTTGCTACATGGCCGGTGGTAACTATGAATTTTTTGCAGAAAAAAAATGGGAACAAAGTGGCATGAAAACAAATACAAAATATTTTCCCAAAATATTTAGATCATATAAATAGTTTTGTGTGTGTGTGTGTGTGTGTGTGAGAGAGAGAGAGAGAGAGAGAGAGAGAGAGAGAGAGCGTGTTTAAAACTCTATAAACCTCATCCTTTGCCCACCACATCACTGCTGTCACAGTCCCAGCCGAGAGAAATACACCACGGAGAATGCTATCATATGGCAACTTTGTGAGTGTGTCTGTCTGTGTGTGTGTGTGTGTGTGTGTGTGTGGTGACCACGATAACCAGACATTACATCACTGATCCCAGCAGGTTTTAATGTTGACTGTGTGACTATGGGCTTATAGCGAAGGCCAGTATGTGCTGTTTTTTCCTGGCGCTCTGTTTTTATAGGATGGTCTTCCCCGGCTGACATTTTCTTGTTGTCAGCAATTTTTTCACTCTCAAACAAACACTGTCACTTCTTTTCAACTCAAGAAGAGTCTGTGAGTAAATCCTGTGGTCATCACAACATACACGTCAAATTTTTTTCATCATCATTTACACTACTACAGCCATTTTTAATTTAACCACTTACTCTAAGCAGCATTTTAATCACAAAGTAGTATTTGGGAATCTCTTAATTGTCATCATTAGGATCTTTTGTTCTAAGACAGCCTGATTCACATGATAGTGTGTTATAAACACCTCCTCTGGGTACAGGCACAGAGGCTTCTTCACTGAAACTGATGCCACACCTTCCTTGTGATAATCAGACTCTGGGACCATGGCTCCTTCAGTAGCCGCTATCTTATTATCATGCCAGGGAGATCCATGGCTAACTTAACGCCACTCAAGGTTTGTACCTATTTGTAATTTGGGTTTTTATTATCGCACTAATAGTCAAACTGTTTGCCTAAGTAAAAAATTAATAAATAGCTTTAGCAAAGTAAAAGCTGTACCAACATTTATATGAAGTGCCCATCACAGCAAACAAAAACAATATATAATCCACATATAACACAAAAGCTAGTGATTGCTAACTGCAGCATAAATATTGTTCTACCTTAAACAGAGGTGATATGCTATTTCTTGTAAATTATTTATATAGACTTTTCCTTTTGATTTCTTACATGTGACCACACTTTAACATGGCAGTTTAAGCAAGGACTGGCTAAAACAGTTTAGCTTTTGACAAATGTTCAGTGTTTGTTTTTTGTTTTTTGGGATTTTTTTTTTTTTTTTTTTTTGGGGGGGGGGGGGTTCTGTTTAGAAAAAACAGTTTTAAAAAAACATTAAGTTATCTTTAATGATTTGTCATTAAAGATAATTTAATGTTTTTTTTTTTTTTTTAAAAACCCCTCTCAGACTGAAATCATCCATTTGTCATCTTGACACCATCATACACACCAGTTGGCCTCGTCTCACCCATGGGTAATCCTCAGGCTAAATTCCCCGTGCTTCTAACCTTGAGGTAGCCCAGACAAGGTGTAAACACACCCCAGAATTCCTCATAGAAATAGCAATGGCCTTGGTATGCACCAACTCACCCACTTTTGACAATGGGATTGCAACTAGTAAAACAGGCACAGACGCCTCGGTTTCCTTACTGAGGCAGAAATGCCACTCACTTTCACTGAGATTGACTATGACCATGCCTTCTTTAAGATAAACAGGCTTAGGCTACTCCTCCTTCTCTGGAAATGACAAGCACAAAGGCATCCTTCACTTAGTTGCCTTGTTCGGTTCATATTTTTAACCTATGATAGGTAGCTAGCATCTTAGCCTAGATGCGTTATAGTAGCTAAGGATGTATAATCTATAATAATGGTGATCATGCCAAATATTTTAATTGTATGTTTTCTAAATATACAGTAGTTACCGATCTCGTTTCAATGGGTATTTCAGACACACACACACACACACACACTTCTAACAAGTGCTAAGTGCACCATACTGTGCTGGCATGAAGATGGGCATACACAGGCTTCTGTGGGTGCCAGCCAAGAGCAGCGTAACAGAAGGCGAAGACAGTCTGGCCTTCAGGCTGTTTATTCACAACTGTTGTGTTTTTATATGTGTGTGTTTTCACCCTTGAGCCTGTGGGTGATTGAAGGTAACAGTGTGCGGGGTTGTTGGATGCAGAAAAGGGCACCTGAATGATAAAACGCATTCATTCCTTCATATGGATGATCGAAGAGGAAAGAATAGCACATTGTGTGTAAGGGTCTGTTTATGAGATATTCCGACTTTGGAAATCTCTCTCTCACAAGCTCTCTCTCTCTCTCTCTCTCTCTCTCTCTCTCTCTCTCTCTCTCTTTCTCTCTCTCTCTCTCTCTGTGTGTGTGTGTGTGTGTGTGCGCACTTATGTTCTACCACATAATCCAGTTTAACTCAACTGATTTCTAGTCACTGAAAAAAAATTTTTTAGAAGAAAGAATGTAGAAGTTCTACAATTTAAACCTATGAAGTGAAAACACTCTTCATTTACACAAAAATGTAGACATGGGTTTTTTGATGAGGTTTTAACTCACACCACCGGGCATTTGCAGAAACACTTAATCCTAATAAAAAGGGTTGTGAGGAGGTCTCAGCCTCTTAGGTAATGGTGGGGTACACCCTGAGTGACTTGCCAGACCACTGCAGGACAACACACAACCATTTACACTTACAATTTTAAACAGCCAGGTAATCTAATGTGCATGTCTTTGGAGGAAACCAGAGTACCCCAAGGAAACCCATGCAATCACAGGGAGCACATGGAAACCCCGCATAGAAACACCTGAGCCCAGGACTCGAACCCAGGACCTTCTGCGTGAGGCAGAAGTACTAACCACTACATTACCGTACAACCCTATGATGTATTCTGTATTGACATTATATAAAAAGATTAATACATCATGTTAAGATGGTAAAGTAGTATTTTAAAGAGATTGTTCAAAGAGAATAAATGGAAGAACTGTTTTTATTATATTTACTTCCAATAAATTGCAAGAAATATAGTGTTTTTATTATTTTATTAAAATTTACATTTGTGGAAATGAAAATATACACTGTACATGTTCTTCCTATAAAATACTTACATTCTAAATTAGTATTAGTATTTTTTGGAGTTTTGTTATCAGGTAGAGCAAGTTCAGCAAATTGCCTTTTTTTTTTGTTTTTCTGTACCCACAATGCCTGGGGTGATATTGTAGTAGTAGAGGAGCCAGTTAGACTGCAACTGTTCATATCCAGTGGCTGTAGACACACTAT
The DNA here is from genome assembly GCA_028564935.1 of Neosilurus hyrtlii. Taxonomy (NCBI): domain Eukaryota; kingdom Metazoa; phylum Chordata; class Actinopteri; order Siluriformes; family Plotosidae; genus Neosilurus; species Neosilurus hyrtlii. Next base: position 32,491,932 of record JAOUQZ010000001.1, read on the forward strand.
ATGGACAAATGTTTATGTCCATAACACTCATGTGTTACTTGATGGTTGGATTCCAGGTTCCATTTCTTTTTATTGTTATAATAAATTTTTCTCTACTTGAAAGGCTGTCCACTAGATTTTGGAATGCGGCTGTGGGGATTTGTGATTATTCATCTGCAAGAACATTAATAAGGTCAAGCACTGATGTCAGACGGGGAGACCTGGGGCAGTTGATATTCCAGTTCATCCCAAACGTGTTCAGTGGGGTTGAGGTCAGTGCTCTGTGCAAGCGACTCGGGTTCTTCCACTCCAACCAAGGCAAGGCATGTTTTCATAGAGTTTACTGTGTGTGCAGAGGGACTGTCATGCTAGAACAAAGTTTGAGCCTCTGAGTTCTAGAAGAAGGGAAAATTCTGTACAATCAGGTATTTTCAACTTTGTGTCACTGATTTTGTGAAAAGGCTACAAATGGGTCTGATGGTCAAGTGTCCCTAACCGTATTAGGGCCCCGGAGAGGCTGTAGCCCATCTCACTCTGTGTGAAGGCATGGTACACCATGAATATTGCGCCAAACCATCGCAGGGCCTACACACACTACAATTCACACTCAAATCCACACCCACGGACAATTTGGAGCTGACAGTTAACCCAATACACATGTTTTTGGACTGTGCGAGGAAACCGGAGTCCCCGTAGGAAACCCATGCAAGCACAGGGAGAACATGCAAACTCCACACAGAAACGCCTGACCCCAGGATTCAAACCCAGGACATTCTTGCTGTAATTAGTTTTCAGATCAGATCTGACTCTGAAGTAAACCATTGCCATTTGCAACTAACAGAAACTTGTCTTTCCAGAAAACTTTTCTTTGTTGTTGCCTCAACAATTACTTTCAAAAAAGAGTAAACCAAGTATTTCTAAGAAATTACAGCAACACTGCACAACAGTAAGAGCTCTGAGTTATCAGTTTAGCACTGGCCTATGCTTAGGCTTATTTATACCTGTACAGCTTATGGGTTCTGTTTCTACGGTATTAATAACCAATTATTCACAGAAGGCAAGGTACTGTAGATGTCACTGAATTCCACTGTTCCCCAAGGCAGAACATAATGAGGACTATTTAATTCAGCAACATTCACTGAGCCTTGAGTGCAAAATTGTTTTGCTATATACTACACAGAAACAGAAAAAAATATTATTTTTATTATTATTTTACATTTTTAAAAATCATGATGGATGCAGTTGAACTTGAGCACACATGCGAGCAGGTGCCTCTTTAACTCTCTTCAAGGTGTCTCATTAACCAAAAAGTTTTAGTAAAAACAACATGGAAACAATGAAAATGTCCCTTCTTCTAGAATTGAAAACAAGATTTCTATAGTTTCTACTTATATATTTTAACCATGGCACTGAGGCAAAGGTGTGGTGCACCATGAACAGCTTGCAGGCTAATATCGCTGTGTAGGCAATGGCATTTGTTCTGGTCTGTTCAGCCAACTCATAAAGAAAGGAAAATAAAAATTGTTTCCTGAAGGTGTTTTAGTAAATGTTATGGGAAACACGACAAAGACAAACTAAAATGGAATTTGTATAGTTTATTTTTTCATTTTAAAGCATGAAATCATTGACCTGATTGTTGCAATTTGTTTGCTATCTATGTTGCTATGTTTAATTCTAAGATAGTGACCAATCAGATTGCCCTGTTCCTGTGTGGTATTCTAATATACCAATATGAGATCTTCCATGAAAATTCTGAATTTTATCAAACAATTTAATATGTCATTGATATGATCATATCATTTTGGGTTGCAGTGCAGTTATGTTTTTAATTGAATGATTTACTTGCTAAGATTAAGTTAGTTTTGTTTGTTTGTTTTTTGTTAGCTTTTTGTGTTAAGACTACAACATTGACCCTTTGTTTTATGCCAAAATTATCTTAATTCCTTTGATGATTCCAGCTGGTCTCTGTGTTTCAGCAGTAACCCATCCTCAGACGGAAGTGAAAAAGGATTACTGAACGAATCTCCCAACATGGAATCTTCTGCACAGAGCTGTTCATCACAGAGGGTTGTAATGGGGACATCAGTAAATGTGAAGTGAGACTCATTCAGACGGTGCCCTGGAGCGGCACAGGAGACCAGCGGCACAGGAGACACCAATCAAACGCCCATCACAGTCACACCTAGTGGCAATTAGAAGCAGCCAGTTAATCTAATATGCCTGATTTTGGACTGTGTGGGGAAACCAGAGCAACCAGCAGAAACCCACACAAGCACAGGAGGAAGATTCATACTCCACAAAAAAATGCCCTCACCAAGCGCGGAACTTGAAACCAGGACCTTCGTGCTATGAGGCGGGCATGCTAACCACCACACCACCATTCCACCCCTCACTGAATTAAGAAGCGATTAATTCCCAAACAATGTTACAATATTACAAACAGCGGATCATTCGAGTGAAAATTTAATTTTTAAAAAGTATGATACACAACGCTTGGACAGTGGTTAACACTGTTGCCAAAGTTGCCTGGGTGCCATTCTATGTGGATTTTGTATGTTCTCCCACTGTCTGCGTGGGTTTTCCTCTGAGTATTTTGCTTTTCTTCCACAGTCCAAAGACACACAGAGGTCAACTGGCTACTACAAACTGCCCATAGGTGTAAATGTGAGTGTGAATGTGAATGGATGCTTGCATTTGTCTTGGCCTGCTGACAGACTGATGTCTGAAAGAAAGAGAGATTTAGAGAGAGAGAGAGAGTAAGAGAGGGATTTTGTAATTCTCATTGCACTAACTGTAATGGTTTCATGTAGTCTGTGACTGCAGTGTTACAGGTAAATGTTGTGTTGCTTTGGCTTTTGAGATCGAAGCCCTCATCACCTGAGAGAACTAATTTACACTTCAACAAAGCAAGAGACCCCCAGTGCAGCTAACTGATCAAAGGCCAGCAATGTCTCTCACTGTCTGTGGTAAGAGGCATGTAAAAGAACCATTGCTGCCATCAGAAAGAGTAGGCCATTGGGCTGCCTTCAGCATGCTTTTGCCCCGCGATGGTTTGGCGAGCTGTACAGGTTGTACCCTGCTCACGCCAGAGTTGGCGGAACCCTAATTAGGATTAAGAAAAATAGATGATAAACGTTTTCTTAAAATATTGTTTGTAAAGACTCTGATGAGTGTGGACAACAATGTCGTCTATTCTGTCCTGTTCTCTGTTTTAATGCATTGAGACATGTTACCACATCACATCTTACAAGTCTTATTGTAAAACCTGTTTTTCAAACAAAACCAGAACCTGAGATTTTTTCGAACCCATCTATTATTTCTACAAGTTTGGGCACTGAATCGTTCGTATTCCTGTTTGGCATTTCACCTTAAATGGGATGCTAGTTTACTTCGCATGTAATGGCAAATTAGAGTAGCCAATATACCTACTGAAATTTTTTTTAAGAGGTAGGAGGAAATCAAAGAGGAAACCAGACAACCTGGAAGAAACCCATATGGACACAAGAGACAGCATGCACAGAAATCCCACACAGAGAGTGACCTAAGGTCTGGATCAGACCAGGGTTCGGAAACTGTGAGGCAGCAATGCTTTGATGTTACTACTGCATAACAGTAACTGTGACTGTGACCACATCATTTCTTTAACTTAGCAACAAGTTACTTCAAACTTTAATAACATATTTAATAACAAATGATAAATTATTCAGCATGTACACACAACACATCACAAACCTTATCAGTAAAGTCATTAATGAAGCAAAGATACACAGTCATTAACAAATTCTCATAAACAGCAGAAATACACTGCCCAGCCAAGAAAAAAGGTCACATGCTCTAATATTTTCATGGAATGCATTTATCCATGATCACAGCATGTAATCACCATGGCCCTGTTGCTCTAGCTGGTCAGGTCGAGGCTCAGCAACATTAATGTAGCAATAAAATGAAGTCAGCTGATGATTTGAATGTACTGAATGAGCAGGTTATCACATCAATGGACTTTTTCTTCCCTGATAGCACGGATATAAAATATAGTCTTAAATAATGAAAGTGTGATTCAGGGAGCATGAGGAATAATTTTCATATATGTAACAGCACCCCAGAGTCCTGACTTTAACCCTAATGAAAGTTTTCAGGACGTGCTGGAGAAGACTTAATAAAGTGGTTAAATTTTTGTCTCATAAATTCAAGACATCGGTAGAAAATGAACAGTGGATGGAAATAAATGTTATGTTGCTTAAGTTTGTTGAAACAACGGCATGACAATTAAGTGCTGTAAGCAAGACTAAAGGCGGAACAATAACAGCATATTAACGTGTGCAACTTTTTTTTTGGCCAGGCAGTGTATCGATCTATATCAATATCTATATCTATATCTATATCTATCTATATATATATATAAATGAATCCACACCCAAAAACATTTTGGATTTCTATTAATTTGCAAGGTACTCTAATAAATGTGTTTGCACTGTATATATAGCTATTTATTGTACATAAATACCATAACTTTAGAGTATGTAGCTGTTCAATATTGCATAATTCTCTTGTAGTATTTGAGTGAATCTCTTTTTAAGGCTAACAATCTGAACAGCTTATTTAATTTGTTGTCTGCTCCCATGACTGGTTACAAACATGTGGCACCATACTACTTTGTGCTGTTGTAATTAAGAAACAGTCACCCCAGGGTCTTTTTACTGTTCTGCAATATATACACTAACTCATTCATTCATTCATTTTCTGAACCGCTTATTCCTAATTAGGGTCGCGGGGAGGCTGGCGCCCATCTCAGCCAACTCCGGGCGAGGGCAGAGTACACCCTGCACAGCTCGCCAGGCCATCGCAGTATACACTAACTAACTAAAGTTAATCACTATGATCTATCCAAACATGCAGTACCATCCCGAATCATTTTCTTGCTGTCACAACTCAGAGAACGATTGGTGAGGCTAATAGTTTAGCTTAAATCAATTAAGTGGGTTTACTGTCTTTAGATAGTGCAAATGATTCAAATTCCACTGACTCCAAATTAACTGACAGCATCTCTAATGGCATATTGTCAAATTAAAGGACATCTTCACCAGCAGGCTGATTTCACAATAGTGTAACGAGGAGCGCTATGGGGAGTCGTTTCAACCATGTGCTATCAGACTGAGTGTGGACGTGGGTAATTTTACTATCAGTGTGTTTGTAGATTGAATCTCCTGCTTTTTTAGCTAATGAGAAACAGATGGACTCAAGTAGAGTCGCCAAGACTTACTACTACTAAACAGATGGCCGTTCAGTGTGTAATATATCTTTTATTTTTAACCGGTTTTATTGTACGCTTTACTTGTTACGTATTCATCACTTATTCCTGTTAGATTGCCAGCAGATTGATTTCCTGTATACTTGTGCATACTCTTTGTCTGCTTTGCTTTGTGTGGATGCTCTAACAAGGCACTTTCATTTCAACATCAATAGCATATCAATCTAATGAGCTCTATCTACAACACCAGGTTATACAAGCCTATATAAGTCACCAGTATAAATTTGTATAAGTCACATTGCTGTAATTGATGTATCATGCTGTGGGATCAAAACGAACTGCGACAATGAATCGAACACCATACCTCGGTTAGGGTCCACTTATATTTTGTTATTTAATTAATAATTTTTTTGCTTTTTTAAAATTTTGATATACTGTATTAATCTCGCAAGGGAAATTATTGTATTATATTTCACATTATTTAACATTATTGTACTGGTGTTATTTTTCACAACGCAAATAGCCAAATTGCCTAGACATCTCACTGAACCAAATGTTAAAGCAGGTATCTGTAGACATTTAAATAATATTTTTAGCATTACTAAATGATAAACATCTTTTCTTCACATGTTAAAATACACTGTTGTGCATTTTTGGTGAAAATACTATTTTTTTAACTATTAAATAATCTTTAATTATACATCACATCAGTTGTTAGCTCTGTTACCTCACAGCAAAATGTTTCAGGGTTCGAATCTCAGCCAAGGGCTGCCTTTCTGTTTGAAGTGTTTGTTTGTTCTCCAGTGCTTATGTATTTGTCCTCCTCATACACCCCCCCCCCAAACACACACCCACCCACACACACACCCACACACAC
>JAOUQZ010000001.1:32498135-32510873 GCA_028564935.1 Neosilurus hyrtlii
ACACACACACACACACACACACACACACACACACACACACACACACACACACACACACACACACACACAGTCCAAAGGTATGGGCATTTGGAACAGCTGGCTACTCCAAATTGCCCATAGGTGTGAAGGTGAATGTGAATGTTTGCTTGTGTCTGTATTAGCCCTGTGATAATCTAGCACTCTGTTGCATGCACCACCAGAAGATTGGGGATTGGCTCTAGCTTTCTCCGCTACCCTGCTGGATAAGCAGTATAGATAATACGAAATTCATTTTAAGTTAAGCATCACAAAATTCTTCATATATAAACAAATGCATGCAGTCTCAAAAAAGGAGGTACCGGTGTGTACCTAAAAGTGTACAAATGCTTGTAGCTGTGATGGTACCATTTTGAGAGACAACTGTGCCAGATCATTTTTGTACTGTATTGAATTAAATACTAACTAATAACCGGGAACTAATACACTATGTATTTTTTGGCCAATTTTATTATGTACTAGTGCATCATGGCATGCTGGGCCTTCTGATTAGCTGCACCCCATGCACAGCATTATCTTTGGGTGGGCTTTAGAAAGGTGACCATCAGGGTGGATTAGTCACAGAAACTGGAAAGACCATAAAAGTGAGGAGGAAGCCAAACAGGCCTTCCAGCACATTCACTCAAAATCAGCATTTCAGGAGGTGAGGAAGCAGCTTTCTAAGGAACTGTTCAGTTTTTTGGATTAGGAATCAAACTTTCATGCTCAACTGGTGACTGAAATTAAAAAGTAAGGGCTGAACATGGTATAATATCTGACCTTTTAAAATATTGACTCAGTACTAACATTATGTTGAATTAAATTGCTAGCTAATATTAGATTTCTGTTCACTGTGTAGATGTTAATGTTTTGATATTACTATATCACTAACATAACAAACAATGCCTAGCTTACATTAACTTGGATACAAAGTTATATGCTGATGCAGCTAGCATTACTTTTGATTGGTTGCCTGATCTAATAAATCATGATCCTATTTGCTTTGACAGAACGTTCTAATAACTAAAACTCTGTGCCATTTTTATTGCACCCATGCAGACAGAGGTTGGGGGATTTAAAAAAGTGATGAAATGAGAAGTTTGTGTCAGCAGAAGGACTACCATATTTCCTCCCTACATATTTCTGAAACTGTTTTATTTCCCCTGGATCCAAGACTCATACAGAGAGGAGCAGCCGCTGCAATAATGTGGCACAGCAAGCTTTAGAAATCCAGTTCATATCATTCCAGAGGGTGTGTGTGTGTGTGTGTGTGTGTGTGTGTGTGTGTGTGTGTGTGTGTGTGTGTGTGTGTGTGTGTTGTGCATGTTTATCACTGTATACAAGAGAGCAGCCTAGAAAAACCACAAAGCTCTGTATTCATCATATGTCCATTATTTCTCTTAATTAACAAATGGGAATTAGTATTAAATATAGAGATGTTGAAGGGAGAGACAGACAAAGGGAGGGAGAGAGAGAGAGAGAGAGAGAAAGTGAGTGAGTGAGTGAGAGAGTGAGAGAGACAGAAAGAGTGAATGAGTGAGTGAGTGAGTGAGAGAGAGTGAGAAACAGAGAGAGAGAGAGAGAGAGAGAAAGAGAGAGAGAGAGAGAGAGAGAGAGTGGGTGAAATATATAAGCTCAAGAAGGAGAGAAAGAAGGAAATAGTGACAGAGACGGAGCAACTGCTATGAGAAAAGAGGAAAGCCTCCAGGGCAGAAGCCACTCCTCTTGGCCGGGAGCCAGTGGACGACATTGGGCATCTTTGTGCCAGCTGGCAGCTTTTCATCCCATCTGTAGAGGTGCTACGTGCAGAGTGTGTGCTAATCTCAGAGTGTGTGTTAATCTGAGCCAGCACTGCTCAACCCAGTCCAGATTTACACACATCTGCCAGCTGCTAAAACAGGTCTGATCCTGGCACTGCTTAACATTGTGGCTAATAAAAACATCCTTTTTTTTTTTTTTGGCTTTTGAAAAAATTACAGGGTAGCACAATGGAGTGGCATGTAGCCAGTACAATCCTGAGATTGGGTTACCTTTTGTGCAGAGTTTTTGTGTAAATCATTCCCATGTCTGCATGGGTTCCCTCTGCATGGGTTACGCACCTCCTGAAAACATGCCAGCAACCCACATGCAGGTGCGGACATGACAGTCAACAGATTTATAATACAGAATATTTTTCATAAAGTGCTGTTAGTTTTGTCATTCGTAGTTAAACGACAAAAAATTTAAATTATATTGTAAATATATATTTTTAAGAAACCACTTTACATGATGCCAGTAATTGTTTCCAAAATAAGTGATGTCATCATTTCTCAAGAGTTAGTGCTGATTTCATGTTAGACATAATTAGTATATAAACCTATCCTCTCTTTTCACTGATGATCTATTAATTATAGTGCAAGCCAGGCCTGATAGGATTAGAAGGGTTAAAATTGTACACAGTTGGCTGTTTTATCCTAATGCAGTCATTCTAACAAAAAAACACTGAATAGACAACTAGCAAGTTGAAATTCGATCTCATGTAAGATTACTAATTAAATGACTTGTTGATTAACTAATTAATTAATTAATTCCTACCCCAGTTATTACATAAATACATGACAGCAGTGTAGCTTTATTAGTCTATCATGAAAGCTTTAAAGCTAGCTCGTTAGCATGTAAGTTAGTTTGGCAGATATCTTTTAGTAGTATTTTATTAATTCATTCATTTTCCAAACCACTCAATCCTAATTACGATCGCGGGGAGGCTGGCGTCCATTAAAGCAGACTCCAGGCAAGGGAAGAGTACACGCCGGACAGCTCGCCAGGTCATCGCAGGGCAGAAACACTTTGACGGAAACCAAATGGCCTACTCTTTACGAACACCAGCAATGGTTCTTTTATATTCCTCTCACCACAAACAGTGAGAGACATGGCTGGCCTTTGATAACCCAGTTGTCTGCACTGGGGGGGGGCAGCAGTGACAACTTGGTGGTACTGGGCTTGAACCAAGCCCCCGTAGTATTTTATACACTGTTTGAAAAATTAATTAATTAATTTTTAAAATGTACAAATAAAATTGACTTCAGTCAATTGTGCTCTCTTGGATGTCTTCTAACCTCAATTACTGGGGGTCTTTTCAACTCTGTACTGAAAAGTCATGTACATTACTTATGAACATACCAACTGATGAAAAAATAAAAGGGAAACATTACAGGCTAAGTGCCTTCTTGGGTTACTAGAATTTACCATAGCTTTCTAAAAGTATGGAGAACTGTGCTATGAAGCATGGAACACAGTTCTTCCAAAAGAAGAGATCACTCAGGTGGTGTTATGATTGTGTTAGACAGGAATGTGACAGAGATACTGGAAGGAAACAAAATAAAGAGAGAGAGAGAAAGAGAGAGAGAGACAGAGAGAGAGAGAGAGACAGAGAGAGAGTGAGCCTGAGTCAGGATTGGAATATCTGCTCATTAAGTTTTCATATCTCAAATCTCATATCTGTTACATAATAACCACAATAGAAAGTGTCTGATTTAATTGTGGCAACAATTTTATTGATCCTTCTAAGCCCATTTTCCACTAGATTGTGTAATGCACTGTTTGGCACTGCTTGTGCGGGATTGTACTACATTATATAATGAGAGAGAGAGAGAGAGGGAGAGAGAGAGAGAGAGAGAAAGAGAATTCCATCTGCCAGCTGTGACTCACCTCTGCTGAAAGTCCTATATGTATATTTAGTGTGTATACCTGTGTATGTATGCTAATGCATGCATGTGTATTTACCTGCTTATGCGTGTGTGTCTGTGTGTATACGGTCGATGTGTTTACTGCAGTTTAGAAGGCAGGGGATGTGTGCAGATGAATAAACAGAGCTGTAATAGCAGAAGGACTCTGTATTTATTTTTTATCTTAACCAGCGCTTGTTTGTCAGGCAGGATGAATATTGAGTGTGAAATTGGGATCAGGAGAGACGCATGCCAGCGCTCGGGCTTATCTTAGCGCTGCAGGCGGACGTGTGGCCGTTATCGGCCTGGCACAGAAATGCTGGCGCTCTCCAGCACTCTCCAAACTACCCCACTGCCTTTGTGTTGACCTGAAGGAGCCTGTTTACCTCTCACCGCCTTGATATTCCTATTAGACCTGTTTCTGTTTACTCTATTTACTCGCTGCCTTTTCTGCCCTCGGCACGCTCTTCCTCATCTCTCTCACTCTCTCTGTTACTTTGACCTCTTCACATGCCAATGGCTGGCTTGCTTAGCTTCACAATTCACAGCATCACAATTTCTGGCCTTTGTCTATTCATTTTTTCTTCCTTTGTCAGTCTCTTTCTTTGACCTTCACAGACATTGCTGCTTTGCTTCCTTGGCTTTGTCGCTAAAGAGAAAAAATTTGAACCATCCATATTGTTTCCTCAATTTGTAAGACTTTTTTCTTTTGGTTTACTTTTCCCCAAGTCTGTTTCTGTTATTTGGAAAAAGAAAGAAAAGCATGTTTTTCCTTAGACACATGAAGAAACCACTTTTTCAGCAACAGTTCTATTCCTGGCATTTGAAATAATGAATTCTGGGTGGTCCCATAACTCTGGGCTTAACTTTCTGTCTGTGTGAAGTTGAATACATTTAAATATTGTACATATTTAGTGGGCCGGCATGGTAGTGTCATGGTTAACACTTCTGCCTCACAACAAGAAGGTACTGGAGTCGGCTGGGATGGGCACCAGCTTCCCTGTGACCCTAATAAAGGATAAAGTGGTTCATAAAATAACATAAAATTTACAGGATTGGCTACTTATTTTCTCTCTCTTTCTCTCTCTTTCTCTCTCTCTCTCTCTCTCTCCCCCCTCCTTTTTTGTCCCTAAAGAGAAACAAAATGTCAGTGCCTCCTTCAGCCTTTATTGTTGCTCTCTATCTTTCTTTTCCCTTCTAACAATCCAACGCACCATTAACCATTATGTGCATTCTGTCTCTTTTTCTCTCTTTCTCTAACCTCCTCACACACTTTGACCTGGCTTACATGGCTTTGTCTCTAATCAGAAACACATAGCATTGCCAATGTTGCTGTCTTTCTGTTTCTTTAGAGTGCACCACAATCAAAACACCTTATTTCCTCTGGATACAATCATTAATCAAGCATGCCATCTCTGTACTCTTCTTCAACAAATACTAAAGCTCAGAGGAGGCTCTGAGTAGAAAAGTTAGTGCTCCATCTATTCAAGGCTAAGGATATGGAGATGTAAGTTTTATTGTTGTTGTTGTTCTTACAGAGGACACAGAGAGAGTGGTATGTGTGTGTGTGTGTGTGTGTGTGTGTGTGTGTGTGTGTGTGTGTGTGTGTGTGTTAGGGGTCTCCAGGGAGTAAGCAAGGGAGAGCAAAGAGCACAGTGCCTCAGGATTGGATCACACAAGCACTTTAAACCTTCTGTTTACAGCCAGAGATCATAATGCACCACAACTTTTCTTCACAGATATCAAGAGAGGGAGGGAGGGAGGGAGAGAGAGAGAGAGAGAGAGAGAGAGAGAGAGAGAAAGAGAGAGAGATGATGCATGAAGCAGTTAAACTGGAGGTAGAATTCAAAATGTGTGTATAGAGAATGTGCAAAAGGATACCAAGTGAACAGTTGACACTGAGGTTGCAAGTAGTAGTTCGGTTCCTGGGCGCCTGAGTTTACATGACCTCCCCATGTGTGATTGGGTTTTCTTGGGGTACTCCGGTTTCCTCCCACAGTCCAAAGTCCAAGCACAGAGAAAGAGATTTTTATTATTGTTTTGTATATATTATGCGACTTCAGTTTAGTTCAGCAACCTGTTACAAGCAGAAACATCCGATCATTAATGTGCATTACTATGTAACATTTCCCCTAAGTTTTCCTCAGCTTTCCTGTGTCACATGCATGTAATACAGCAGACATTTCTTACTGTTTTCAAGTGCAGAATGAAGACCCACCTTTAACCAAGCACCTACAAGTATATGAATACTATTCATAAAAAAAAGGTTTGTTTTACTTCTTTTGTGTCTCTTTTGTTTGTTTTTTTTTTTTACACTTGGGCAATCTGCATCAGCAAGATTATTTAGGTACCATTTTGATTTATTTTTCAAGACAAAGAAAAAGTTGCTTCACATTTAAGAGGGTCTGGGAAATGCTGTGAATATAAATAAGCACCTAATGGAAACAACAAAGCACAAACCATATTGATTAGTGTTGCAACCCTTAAAAATCACCTTGTCTGGGGCATTTTGTCTGACATTATCAAGTTTGGCCTGTTTATGAATTTATAACTTTTTTGAAGGATTTTTTGGAGCATAACTTTCAGTGTACAGGTTTGATGTTTTCTCATTATTTGCTGTATGGTTGGAAAAGGCACCTGGTTAATCAGGTTTTCAAAATATGCATATGCGCCCCTTTTTTATTAACCTCCAAACTTGCTCTTTGGGTAAGCAGTTTCTTACAGCGACTCAGTAATGAAAGCATCTAGTCCAATTAGGCGGTTCATCCTCTGCACAACACCTTATTAAAACCCACAGCGGGAGAGTTTGTTTGGATGAGTCATCTCTCGGCACACTTTGCACATTCTCGCATGTGTCTCCAAACCGGACGTGTAAAGGAGGACAAAAAGAATGCTTCCTCCCTCCCTTAGCTCACCCTAGAGACACAAAGCTTGTTTCTGAGTCCAATTAAGCCAAGCCAAGTTAGTAATTAGATGATAAAATGCACCAAAATCTAAGGCTACTTACCCAATGACCAACCTTTGGAGGATTTCTTCCTATAAATGCCACCTTCGTTCGAATTTTGAGATAATTGCAACGTTAATAACCTCTATGGAATCTAAAAGATAAATGATATCGGTGCAGCCAGATGTATGAACTATGCAAAACCCCCACTTATGTATCTGCAATGCAATATTGAGAGCCCACTCACAAATCAATAGCATAACGTGGCCTTCAGCTTCATTTTTTATTTCATTATCGATTGCTTTTATAAGACTGAGAGCAAAGTCAAGCCAATTACACAGAGTTAATTGATTTTTTTTCTTCTTTTTTTCAACCATGGGCTGGATAGAAGCTTTTTATGCAAAGCGGATCAACTCAGAAGTCAACCTAACCTCCTCTGTGAAGTCTGAAAAACATTTTAATGAGGCATGGAAATGGTAAATACTGTTTCTAAACCTCGCCTGTGGAGATGAAATGATGCACTGTACATACTGTTTACCTTTTCTTCAAAACAGGAGGAAGGAAAGATGCATAACCAAGTGTATTGAAATATTACATCTTTAGAATATTGATTGGTGAATGGCTAATACATAAGCACTGACTAATAAATTAAATTTTGCATTTTAAATTAATTTTTCAAGGAAAATATTGCCCATTGCAAGGTTATTTTAACAAGGACATCCTGTGTTTTTATTTCCGCAATTAATTTTTTATATAAAATTACAATCCAGAAATTCATGCCTACAGAGCACAATGTCCTTTTGATTAATTGGCTGCAGCAGATATGTGACAGCAGATAGTTGTCATTGACTGTCTGTCTGGGTCATCATAACTCTACTTTATTAAAGGTTGTCTAAGGCAATATCTTCAATTAAAGCAGCATCCACACAGGAGATGACCAGCGAGATGCAAATCACTTTGCCACTGAACTACATGTGAATCGCCTCGTGATTTCACCTCGTGAAAAGTGTCGTCAGCTCTTGCTGCCTAGGTAACCCTCTCATATGTTTCTAGCTTAAAAATCTTTGCGAGTGAAACTATGGGAGGCATCAATATAGTTCCCTTCAGTAAATCCATGAGAGCTATTGATATCATTATCTTATTTTAACTCATATTATCATAAATAAATAATTATCATTACTGTTATCACATGGCAAGTACAGAATAGAGTCTCTTGTACATCATAAACTAAGGAGAGTTAAGCATGTATAAATATATACTCACAGGGAATGCCAAACTGTTTTGGAAATGTGGATCCAAGCAACATGTTTCCAGTTATCATTCTTGTACAATTTCTGTGTGCAGTCATAAAGCACCGGATATTTAGATATGACAATATTGAGCTGCTCCTCCATGATGATGTAGGCAAATCAAATAAACTCGTGTTTTGGGGAACTCAGTGTTTGGTGGTATCTGTCAATCAACGATATCTTTAAGCTCTGGTTGGTTAATGCTCAAATAATGTTACATGAAAGTTCCCGCCTACTTTGCATATCTTGAGAAATTTTCACCTCTCATCAATCATTTCTCTGACGTTTATTAACGTTTCATGGTCTCTTGTCACCTATCGCTTCCTGTGTAGATGATCCTTGCGTGATGTCTCAAGCTTGTCTGAAAGAGCTATAACTTTTTATAACTATTATGTATTTAAACTGTGGTTTCCAAAATCCAGACCTGTAAAGTTAGAAACCACTAAAAAATTCACACTTGATTCTGAATCAAGCTTTTCAAAATCAGTAAAAACTATGAACTATGAACTATGAATGTGTAGATTCAGGTGCGTTCATTCTCTCACATGACATACACCTGGAGGAACTCAGTAGGGAACATCCATTTCCATCTGTCCCTAATTCAGGGTGGCACATACAGTATCGAGAGCAGCCAAGTGGCTGTTTATACCAGTAGGGTGAGCATCAGGGGAAAAATAGAGACAGGTTGTTCCACACCTGCTTTTGGTCCTCAGACTCACACAGTATTGGATGTTGTTTTGGATTGCAACTTGCAGCTGGTTTAAGAAGAATCTTTTATATCAAATTTAGCCTGTCCACTGTAATAATATTTTTACTACATAACTTCCTGAGAAATTAATATTATTTTTTAATTTTTTAATTTGTAATTAATAAATGCTCTTTAACACCTGACACATAAAGGAGTTAGCATTTGTTGTTATATATGTATAATTTGTTATTTATCCATCCAGTCCTCCATGTTGTACTGTGCTGTATGTCTGTAATCTGAACTTGCTACCAAAAAGCCCCTGGAATGGAGAGTGTAAGTTTCCGAGTCACAAAACAAGCTAAAACAAATGGCTCAACCATGTGGCACCATCATGTCACCACAAACCATCCCCATAAAGCCTACATTTAAAGCCTGCAAAATCCTTATCCACCATACATGAATTAAAAACACTGCACACTGAGTAGCAGCTACAATAGATCAGTGGGTCTTGATGAAAATATTGTTACCGACCCAAACATTCTCACAGTTTAGAAGTTTCAATATCAGACCCCAACGAGACTGTATCTCAGACCGTAGAGCTGTTCTCTATGGTCTGACTGAGGCCTTCTGATTGAATGATATGCCTTGATGATAATTGTCTACTCCTCACCAAGTCATGCAGACAATAAAACTATAGTTACTCAGTTTGTGAACTATAGTATTGTGGTGCGGTACCAACCTACCAGGTCCCTTTCTGACATGTGAAGGTGCACATCAATAAGAAGGTATCAGTATGAGACTTTACTCTTAATGCAGATATCTGTTTGTTTTATAAAGAATCATTACGTAAATAAAATATCTAGAATGTTTATATTTTCAAATCATGCAGGAAAACCGGACATTCTGGACTCAGGCATTTCTGTGTGGAGTTGACATGCTATCCCTGTGCTTGCGTGGGTTTACTCCGGGTACCCCAGCTCCCTCCCACAGTCCAACGGCATGCACTTAAGGCTAATTGAGGCTGTTCCAAATTGCCCCTAGGTGTGAGTGTGAATTTGAATGGTTGTGTGTGTATGTCGGCCCTGCGATAGTCTGTGGTGGCTCAGTGGAAAAAGCTCTGGGTTACTGATCCGAAAGTCGGGGGCTCAATCTACCACCATCTTGCCACTGTTGGCCTCAATTGCTGAGTTGTCGAAAAAATTATAAATGTTAGTCGCTCTGTGTTAGAGCGTCTGCCACAATTCCTGAATTTAAAAGTAATGGTCTGGCGAGCTGTTCAGGGTGTACCCCGCCTTCGCCCAGTGACAGCTAAGTTGGCTCCAGCCTCCCCATGATTCTAATAGGAATAAATGGTTTTACAAATAAAATTCATTTATTAAAAAAAAACAAAAACTTGATGCAAAGCATTCCTAACAATGTTTCACTTTTGTACCATAAAATCCTTAACTAATAAAGTGTAAGTAAGATATATAACTAAAGACTTGAGATGTGATTTGGACTAGTCAGACAAAAAAAGCTTGTCTTTTAACTCTCTTATACATTCTGGCGCAGGATCCCATGCAAACCAACAGTATATTCATTAATCCTTTCACATTCTGACAGTGTGATGTTCGTGATTTTGATGATGCGAAGTCATGTTTAGCAACCTGAATAAGGGAACATATGAGTGCTACTGCGCATGCGATGCAAAAGTCATATGCTGGTTCTCTGCCTTTACTCCGCTGCATTATACAAATACATAGCTGGATGCAATGACCAAAAATAACACTTCACTGATTTCAGATGAAACCACCAAGCAGATTTTATCTGTCTTTTAAGCATACTGAGACATTCTGAAACCTTCGTGCTGATACGTGATTATCCCACTGAAACTGCCAGAGGGGAGAAAATATTAGTAAAACCAAGGAATCAATATAGATGTGCGGTCCAAAAAAAATTGGTAAATGCAGTCTCACATTCCTTAATCCTGTGGTTGGTTACACACAAAGTTACACCAAACTGGAGTTTTACCTTGAGAAGGAGTAGACGAGTAGCTGTGGTGTGGCTGAAAGCGATGTCCCATAACACAGCACTGGATCAGTTTTTGTTGATAACAGATTCACACAGGATGGGTATTTATCATGTGCTAAACATTTGGTCATTGCAACATTATTTATAATCTAACCACACTACTGTGTATAGTTCTGCATTTTATTGAATATAAAAGTAAGATAATGATCTAAAAACAGCTTCTGGGTTTGAAGTTCTTATTTTCTAACTGTGCAATTTTCCCCTGACACTTACCTGAAACCAATGCTCTGGAGCCAGTTTTTCTTTTAACTTAAAGTGTACCTATGGTGAATAATGTTACTAGCTATTTAAATCGATCACATATAACATCAGTGGTTCCTTCCTGCAACATCAGTCCTTGTTCATTTTCAAAATGCACGTGAGCGCTACGACTCAGCATGCCCAGAGAAATGTCGCCTTTCGGATTGGCTGTTCCAGCGTTGTAGAGACAAGAACTCATTGGATTGGCTGGGCTATATCACTGACCGGTGCACATCTCTGGCAGCATTCTCATCCTCAGAGTCACTGGAATGTAACGTCTCTCTGACTTCACAAGAGACGTCAACCCCGCCCATGTTGATGTCACTTCTGGGGAAAAACTGCTAATCACAGCAGTTCAGCCCCTGCTAGTAATCCATGGGAAAAAATGACTAGTTATGTGCTTTTTTCGTATATAAATGTGATACATACACACAAATTATGCTGTATGACCAATACCAGTACTCTTTAAGTCATTACTGTATAGATAGCAATGATAAAATACTATATAATCTATTTACCTTCACAGCTTCACAGCAAGAAGGTCCGCTTCTGTGTGGCATTACTGTGTTCTCCAGGTGTTGCACAGGTTTCCTCCAAGTTTCTCCTACAGTCCAAAGACATGCACATTAGGCTAATTGGCTGTTCCAAATTGCCCCTAGGTGTGCGTGTAAAAAGTTGTGCATGTGTTGGCCCTGCGATGGACTGGCAAGGACAGGCCAACACGCATACTAGACTGGCAAGCGGTTCAGAGTGTACCCTGCCTACGTCCAGAATAAAATAAAGGTAAAACTAGGCTCCTGCCTTTCCGCAATTCAATAGGATGAAGTGGTTCAGCGAATACATGAATGAATGAATGTAATATTTCAATATGAACCAAAATTTTAGTTGAATGGTCAACTTCACATGAGCTAAATGAGTACAGATCAACAAAACAATATTGCCTAAATTACATTAACACAGCATTAAGCTGGTGGTGTGCTGTCCAATAATTACCCAACCAAGTGGTTATATAATTTTGGTTGTTTTCAGAGTTTGGTTCCAATCTGAATCCATACTTGTATGGTGTGGCATTAAGAAATTTTTACATGTAATTTACATGATATTCAACATTAACTCTATTCAGAACCTTCCAGTGGCATGTAGGTAATTAAAGCCGACAGATCATAGGAATTTCTGCTTTTGCCATTGGAAGGAAATAAGCATCCCATTATGTCAAAGTGAGCAAAATATACAGATATACAACCATTATTAATTATCTAACAAATTATCTGTTTACACTTACAAGAGAAGCTATGGACATTTTCCAAGACAATTTTCATTACCATTTATATTAAGTGGGCATGGGTGATGGGGTGTGGGCATGCTCAGGAGTGTGGGAATTTATTTATGTGTGCATGTCTTAGACAACGTACTTAATATAGCAGGTGTGGTTTGACAGTTCTTGAGCTGGTGCCAAGCCCAGAGTGGAAAAGAGAGAGAGAGAGAGAAAGAGGGAGAGAGAGAGAGAGAGAGAGAAAGAGGGAGAGAGAGAGAGAGAGAGCAGGAGCCACTGTGCATCTGTGTGTGGTGACAGATGGGAACGGTTTAACTTATAGAGTTTTCTTAAGATCTGGAGCTTTGCAAGGACTGTCTCTGCCAAACAGGTGCACACAAAAATACCGCAGAGAAAGAGGGAAAGATTCCTTCTCTTATTGTGTGAGAGTCATGGCATATCATTTTACACACACACACACACACACACACACACACACACACACACACACACACACACACACACACACACACACA
>JAOUQZ010000001.1:32517336-32533288 GCA_028564935.1 Neosilurus hyrtlii
AATAGCATGAACTCAGGAAGGCCTATGACCTGCCAATCTTAAATGTCATAATGTCATATATTTTTTCCTCCATAAATCATCAAAATAAAAAAACTGCTGGACTTCCCTATCATGTAATCAAATTAATTACTGCTCATTAACAGCATCAACATGAATATAAATATGAATATAGACATTATAATATCTCTGGAATGCGTGATCATATTTTCTTTATTTAAAGAAATCTGTAATCGTGTAATGGAGAACTGTCCAATGAAGTCATCTCTAATGAAGAATATTTAAATTGCTAATGATTATTCCTATAGAAGCGCAATTGTATGATTTACTGCACCATTTAATTATTGGACGATTTATGTGACTTTTGTATAAGGAGTTTATTCACTGGAGTGAGTGTGAGATTATTTTATTATTATATTATTAAGATTAAGGACCTTGAAAAAGGAACAAGATGTCCTAAGTGATAGAATAAAATGGCGTTGAGCTCAAACAAACAAGGTCAAGGTGCCACATGATGTCATGAGGGACCAATCAGAGTCTAGAGATAGAGGATGGTAGTCCAATCAAAGTGGAATGGACACTTTATAAGCTATGCAGCGCTGGTTGACGGGGTCCAAGGTCCTGTCTCGGAACATTGTGCGAATGATTGTATGCTTTTCTTTTCCTAAAGGCTATATATATATATATATATACGACATGTGGTTCCAACTTGCAAACTTTTTATCTTTTTATCTTTATTCTTGTGTCTCATGATGATGATGGTGTTTACACTGATGCATGAAACCTGATGAATCACAGGGTGTTTCTACATCAACACAAAAAGGAAAGTCCCTAAAATATTTTGTGGTTTTTCAGTTAGGGCTCTCTTGCAAAAGTCCCACCTGTAACACATGGACAACTTCCCACACACCACAACTACGCACACACACACTACTCTCACATCCACTCTGCTGGCCACCATCTGTGAGTGTTTGGCAGTGACAGACGGTACATCTGTGTGTGCACATCCCCTTTCACTTCTGTACTTTAGCGTGTGTGTGTCCGTGTGTATGTGTGTGTGTGTCCGTGTGTGTGTGTGTGTCTGAGTGTGTATGCGCCCTGGCCAGAGGGCCACAGCAGGTCCCAGCTGCAGCTCTTTTCCTCTCTCAATACAAGCACTGTGATGGTAAGTTCGGAGCATGACATGCACACAGGCACCAGATCGTGGCCATCAGGAACACATATGGCAGCCTTCATCTTGCCATCTTTCTCTCTCCTGCTCCTTTTTTTAACTTTCAAACTTTGCTGGCTTGACAGCATTGTAGAAGTTTCCAAAAGCATAGTAACTAGCTAGTAACAAATAACTAACAGTTAAGCCATACAATGTTAAAAACAACTGCCAAAACAGCAGGATGGTGTAGTGGTTGGCACATATGCTTCATAACAAGAAATTCCTGGGTTCAAGCCCCATGCCTGGCGAGGGTGTTTCTGTATGAATTTTTCATGTGTTCCTTGTGCTTGTGTGCATTTCCTCCAGGTACTCTAGTTTCCTCCCACATTCCAAGGGCATGCACATTAGGCCAACCGAATATTCTCAATTGCATGGGCTTGGGTGACATGGGCTCCGACTTACTTACTAAATTATAAAGCAGTTCAAAAATGAAATACTGTAATGATCTGTAGGAATCATTCAAACAGGCAGAACACACAATCAGTTATACGGCCTCATCTCTTTCCCATACCCAACCAACATGTTTTCGTTTTCTCTCTCTCTCGCTCTCTCTTTCAGTGGTTTGTCATCCGCTTGTCTCTTCCACTGGCCAAGAATTCCAATCCTGAAAAAGGCAAGTACCTGAGAACAGTTAAAATATCAGTTGTATTTGCTACCCTTCTCATTCTCACTCTCACTCACTCATTTGTCAAATAGCTTACTCTTACTAGAGTCCCAGGGAGGCTGGAGCCGGTGAGGGTGGGGTCCACCCTAAACAGTCCACCAGACTATAGCAGGGCAACACACACTCAACCATTCTCACTCACACCTAGTGGCAATTTGGAGCAGCCAATTAGCCTAATGTGCTTGTCTTTAGACCGTGGGAGGAGTACCTGGAGGAAACCCACGCAAACACAGGGAGAACATGCAAACTCCACACAGAAACGCCCAAGTCCAGTACTCAAACTCAGGACCTTCTTGCTATGATGCGGACATTCTAACCACTAAACCACTGTGCTGCCCTCCACCCTACTCAAAAATGAGAATTCTGAGAATAAAAAGAATATTACTGGACATGTTTCAGTTCTCTAAATCTGTTTCTGGACAAACAGTGTACACCCTTTGTAAGAGAATGCATCATAAACATTTTCTGATTTAGACATTTTGAAATTTAGTTCGACAAGAATACA
Organism: Neosilurus hyrtlii; assembly: GCA_028564935.1. Taxonomy (NCBI): domain Eukaryota; kingdom Metazoa; phylum Chordata; class Actinopteri; order Siluriformes; family Plotosidae; genus Neosilurus; species Neosilurus hyrtlii. Next base: position 32,519,713 of record JAOUQZ010000001.1, read on the forward strand.
AAGTCCTTCAGGTGAGAAAAGCAAAGAACTCTCCAGGGTGCCAGATGTAACCTTGTTTCCCCTTAAGAGCCTGTCTCATAGGAAAAGTATATAAAGACCGTAAAGACCTGCTGTCTGAGTCACTCGATCTGAAGGGTGTGCGAGTGCACGGGTGTCAGACAGGAAGTGTGTGGTCAAAGAGAAGTCCGACCAGGAAAGAGAAGAGTGAACTGCTCATGCAGCTGGTTCCTGCCAGAGGAAACCGAGACAGTGGCTATCACGTCCTGCAGGGTTTTTACCTTGCCCTGAAAACCGAGACCTTATACAGAGGGACACAACAACGCCCATTCATCCAAACTCTCTCTACACTATTGACATGCTTAACATAGCAAACAGACCCCAGTGCCCAGCTATCAAAGTTCTCAGGCCCTATCAGCGAGGGAAAGATAGAGAGAACGTGAGAGCGGGTAAGAGGAAGATAGAAAGAGAGGGTGGGAAGTAACTGTCATGAAGGAGGAGTTGCTCTTGAGGTCCACTCTGCTGTCAGAGTTTCTCACATGTCAAGAGCCACGCTGCCATTTTCACTAAGTGATCATTGATAGGGAATTTTAATAGTGTTTACAAAGACAGGAAGAGTGTAGGAATTGGTCAGACTTGGATATAAGCGTTCACACCGTGCAGAATCTTCTCTTTAAGAATCGGAGTAAAGGAATGTACGAGATGACTTCTGCAATTCAAAGAGACAGGTGCAAAAGATCTGGGAGCAGGAAGCACTCCTCTTCTTCTGCCTCTTCGTTTTCTCGTCTTCTGATGTCTCCAAGAGTGGCCACGGTAATGCTGACAAACCCAAGAACTACATTGGAAAAACACCATGTGCATCAGCCAGCACTGTCCACACTCCCACAGCGGAGACAGCTTGGTGGTAAGTGGAGCTGGAAAACACAATATAAACATACAGGCTGGTTAATGTTCGGCTCAAGGGATTTTCATGTGTCTTTGCATGTGGTCTGTGTGTTGTACATGTTATGGTGTGTACTACAGCCTAACTGTGATATGTCTGTTAGATAGTGAAGTTTGGGAAGTCACATGAGAGACACATTTGCTTTCTAGGCATTTCACATGTTGTATTTCACACATTTTTCACGTATGGTGAAATTTCCATATGCATGGCTCGTGATTTTATGTTCTACATGTGTTTTTTTTTTTGTATGATTTATTTATAATCATTAATAATATAAAAGGGCGGCATGGTGGTGTCGTGATTAGCATGTCTGCCTCACAACAACAACATTCTGTGTTTGAGTCCTGGGCTTGATTAGGGCATTTCTGCCTGAAGTATGCGTTTGCTCCTGGTACTCCAGTTACCTCCCACAGTCCAAAGACATGCACATTAGACTAGTTGGCTGTTTCAGATTGACTCAAGGTGTGCATGTGAACGGTTGTGTGTGTATGTTGGCCCTGTGAACTGTTCAGGGTGTACACAGCCTTTGCCCAATGTTGGCTCCAGCCTCCCCATGACCCTAGTACAATTAAGAGGTTTGGCAAATAAAGGAATTAATATATATTTATTTATAATATGATTTATGGGTCCTGGCAGTTTCTGTGTGGAGTTTGCAGGTTCTCCCCGTACTTGCATGAGTTTCCTCCGGGTAGTCCGGTTTTCTCTCACAGTCCAAAGACCTGCACTGTAGGATAATTGACAGTATGAAATTGCTTCTAGATGTGAATGTGATTGGTTGTGTGTGTGTCGCCCTGCGATGGACTGTGTGCTGTTCAGGGTGTACCCCGCCTTCACCCAGAGTTATCCCCGTGACCGTAATAGTATTAAGCGGTTCAGCAAATAAATAAAGGAAAAAAAGCCATCAGAGCAAAACGGAGGTTAGGTCACATTTTGAGTACAAACCATGTTTATAGTACCAAGTAATAGCAAAAGTGATGTGTTCTCCATCAACCAATTAAAATGTGTAATTCTCACATGACTCTAGTATGAAATGACCATCCTAAGTTTTTGTACCAAAGGGGTTATATACAGCTGGGACTTGTTTTCTGTTTGTTTGTTTGTTTGTTTTTTGCTCCATTTCATATGCAAGTGATTTAACCTTTATTTTGTTCTCAAAAGTGAAAAAACTTTAACTGGAGTCTTCAGTATGCGAGTGTGTCGTACAGTGTTGCTGGATTACCTGTGGCTGTGCGTGTTCCTCAGCAGTAATGAGCTTTTGTGTGTCTCTCTCTTGATAACGGTTGTATAATTGGGTTGAGTCATAAGCAGCCGCTGTAGTAGTGTGATAAAAAGTCAGGCACAAGCTTTAAAACCCGACCCCATGTGGGTGCACAGAACAGACTGGGGTCTTGTAAACACACCTGCTACTCACCAGTCTCATACCCTGCTAACCTGTCAGAAAGCTGGTGGGAGAGCAGGGCATGATGGGAGGTGTAGTTTGTTGTGTGATGAGTGGGCGGGTATTTCCAAGAGGGAGCAGATGTGTTAGAGCTTAAGCACAGCTGTGCAGGCTGATAACGGAGGCAGGGAGATGTCGGCGTGCGGGATCCTCTTATCACACACACACGCACACATGCATACACACACACACACACACACACACACACACACACACACACACACACACACACACACACACACACATAAACAGAGCACAACAGGCGCCAAGGCTTTACACACAAACAAGGACGAGAGAGAAAGAGAGAGCAGGATGTGTGTGTGTGAATGAATGGAGGATAGTGAGTTCAATGAAAGATGGTACAGTGTGTGCACTGGGTGGGGGTGCAAGATAATCAGTCAGAAATGTATTGTCTTATTAAGAGATAAAGACAGAATGAAGAAATGCACACAACACCAGAATGAATGCACTGACTGCTACAATCACTAGCAGTATATTAAAATCATGTATGTCTTAATGCTTCTTTCGGAACCACAAGCATGGAATATAACTTGGATGGTTGTCACGTGTTCATCCGGTGTTCACCCCCCATCACAGGGAACCCAATTATGCTGTTGTGTCACTGAGTTGACACCAATTATCTGTTATGTATCACTTGATGATGGGTGGCAATAAAGAAAAAAACAGACTTATTATTAATTAGGAATCTGAAACCCCAAAATAAAGGGTCATACAAACCACTCAGACTTGCACACAATAAAAAAGATACCTGACTCAGGTAGGCAAACAAACTTGCCCGTAAATAGAGCAAATGCCGAAATCAGAAGCTTGACAGAACATGAACTCGTTAAATGGATAATTAAAGAATAATGGATCGGAATGATAAAAGAACGGATAAAAAAAGACAGGTGAAACAAGAGGAGGAATCAGCTACTGAAAGGAAAGGCAGTGAGAATTGAATCCAGGCTTGGACATCTATCATTAGAGGGGTCTATCAGGAGTTCTGCTTTTAGGCAGTGTCTAAATCTATATACTATTTCGAAGAATATAACAACAGACTTCTAGTACACATTTAATTAACATTACTTCTAAAAAATATCTTGTAGTTATTTCGGACTTTATTGTGTAGGAGGGAACACACTTAGGTGTGTGTGTGTGTGTGTGTGTGTGTGTGTGTGTGTGTACGCGCGTGAGGGAACAGTTAGCCTTCCTATTTCTGTTTCCTGCGCACTCGCTCTGCGGTCTCTATGAGGAACAGATGTTCACAGCTCGATACTGCATCGCATCCCCCAGTTCCCTACTATCTTCAGTCCCAGCACTGCCAACTGCCAGCTCATACACACACACACATAAAAAAGAGTCAGGGTCTGCCTATCAGCACACACATTCCTGTGAAAGCATTCGTTTCCACAGATGTTCACTAACACACTAAATAATGCCGTTCATTTTTAAACCTGCGGTGTTCAGATTGCAGAATTACTGAACTGTAGCATGCAGATGAAGTCTGTCTTCTTTTTCTTGTCTCCCTTTCTGTATGTCTGTCTATTCTTCTTTATTCCTTCCTGTCTCTTTCTATTCTCCATCTTTCTTAATCATTCTGCCTGTGCAATGCCTCTTTGCCATGTCTTCTCTTTCTCACTGTCCCTGATTTAAAGAGTGATTCTTATTCTGCTAGTGATGCTGGTTCTGGTAATAATTCTGCTCCAATAGTTATCCTGATTCTGTGTTTGAGATTGACTATAGTTCCAAGTGACCTGGTCACAAACATAAAATAGATAGACCGTGTAACCAATAGGGTTAGTTATGGCTGCCATGGCCAATCGGCGCCAAATTCTTGTAGTGGCAAAACGCCAGAACCATTTCACATACAGTTACTGAGACATCAGATTCTGTTCATTTCTCAGTAACTGTGAGACCCAGAGATTTAATATATGGCTCATTTCACTACTCTCTTGCTCCTAAAACAATCATTTCAATGTCAGGCTTAATTCTTGACCTGCGTTTGACTCAGCGTTCCAAATCCCCATAAAAATAACAATGAGATCTCTGGTAATGCGTATCCAACAATGAGACCCGGTCATGTGTATCCTGATATAAAATGTAACTACAGGATATTTCACCAATATTGCTGTTTGTTTCATGCTGTCGAGCGGTGATTCCTCTGAAGATTTATGGAAAGCTTCTAGGTGTCTGAGGGTGTTACGGAAGGTTTGGTGATATTGTTGAATGTTTATAAACTTATTGTACAAATGAGTTACAGGTTCATAAAATTAATCATAAAATCACTAAATAGCAGAAATTGTTTTTAAATATATTGACTAAACTGAGGGTCACATGGTGGTGTACGCCTGCCCCACAGCAAAAAGGTACTGGGTTCAAGTCCGGGGCTCAGGTGTTTCTGTGTGGAGTTTGCATGTTCTCCCCATGCTATTATGGTTTCCTCAGGGTACTCCGGTTTCCTCGCACTCCCCAAAGACATGCACAGTAGGCTAAATGGCAGGTTATGTTATTAAAAATTCAACTATTTAAAAAATTAACAATTCTCATTTGAATCTGATTTAAAAAGCGATTCTGATTCTGGATGTGATTCGGATTCAAATAGTGATTCTGATTCACTTTTTGAGATTGATTCTGTCCCAGATAATGATTCTGATTCATTTCTGAGGATGGTCCTGATTCAGAGTGATCCAATTCTGGGTGTGGTTCTGATTTAGATAGCGTCTGTTTTCTTTTCATTTCTATCTTCTCCACTCTGAATCGCTTCTCCCCTTTTCCTTATGTCCTCATTTAACACGGCAGAGTTGCTATACACACTCTGTCTATGGTTTAGTCCCAAATTCTGTGACTCAGGGAAGAGGGATAAAAAGTGTGACCCAAAAGAAACAAGTAGATGAAGAAATGAAGTGGAACCACATCTGCCTGTGTAAAGTCACCACAATCACATTCTCAGTCTCAGTGTATAGGCGTCTGCCGTTGCCTTTGGCCATCTGCTCATTAGATAAACTCCTTCACAGAGCCTGTCCTTAAAATAACTATCATTTACATGGCCGCCTGTAGCGCCAACTCAATAGGACAGTGAATGCAAGAGAGTGTGAATGAGGACAATAGTGCTGTTTCTCTCCGAGTCTTATCTCTGTCCAACACACAGGCTGCTGTACGAAAGGATTTACAATGTGGATGCTGACGAAAGGGCAGCAAGCCTGTAGGTCTCTCTCTCTCTCTGTCTCTCTCACTATCTGTCTCTCCATCCCTGTGTCTCTGCAGAGAAGGACCATCATTTTCACATTTCCATCCTGACACAATGCGACGCGATCAGGAGCCCATCTCTGCATGCTGCCACTCCAGCTATCAGATGGAGACAAAAGGCAGGGAATAGAGAAAGAGAGAAGAAGGACAATAGAGAGGGAGGATGCACAGGTGCTCTGAATTCCATGGGTTCGAGGTCGAGGTGGAAGAGTGTTAAAGCAATTAAAGATATAGAGAGAAATTTAAATCTTGGGCAAAATATTATATGATTGTTAAAGGGTTACAAGGTTAAGAGTTGCTGGTGAGAACAGAAAAAGAGTGAATCTAATTGAATTAGGTGGAAAGGGGCACTGTGGAGGGAGAGGAATAGAGAGATAATGATCATTAATTTATTCAGAATCAAGTGAACACATGTAGTAGGTGTGTGTGTCCTTTCTGATATATAATTCATGACTTGAAACCTTTATACCATCCAACAGTTCGACAATTGTTGTTATATGTAGCAATGTGAAAGGAGAATCAACTACTTTGATTGACTTTCACAATGAAGAGGCCACACCTCCATTACTCCGAGTGATACACAGAGGGCATTACTTTCTTTACTAAGACCACTGAATGTAATACAGAGAGGCCATACCTATTTCATTAGCATAAATGGACCAAGACAGATGCCACACCTCCTTCACTGAAATTAATTCAGAGATGCCTTGCCCCCTTCACTGAAACTAAATCAGAGATGCCACGCCTCCTTCACTGAAACTAAATCAGAGATGCCACGCCTTCTTCACTAAAATTGAATTACAGAGGCCATGCACACTTCACTGAAATTGAATCAAAAAGGCCACGCCTCCTTCACTGAAATTGAGTCACAGAGGCCACGCCTCCTTCACTGAAATTGAATCACAGAGGCCACGCCTGCTTTACTAAGACTGATGAACAAAGGCACTGCTTTCTTCACTGCTTCCAGACTGATGCACAGAGGCCACACTTCTTTCACTAGAACTGACCTGCCACACACCTTTCTTGTTCACCTTGATTGGTCACACTACTAGCATGAATTATAATAATTTTCATATTTAATATTTTTATCGATTCAAACCTAAACAATTTTTCTACCAGTTTTAAAGTTTATTGTTACAAGTATTGTGTATATAGATTGCTATGGTATAGCATGTGTAATTTATAGAAGGGGAGCATGGTGGCATAGTGGCATAGTGGTTAGCATGTCTGCCTCACTGTAAGAAGGTCCTGACTTTGAGTCCCAGGCTCAGCGAGGGCGTTTCTGTGTGAATCGTGCATGTTCTTTCTATACCTTTATTGTATACCCCGCCTTCCGCCTGACTCGACTGAGAGTCAACCCTATATGATAAAGAGGTTCAGCAGATGAATGACTGAATTTACAGGCTCTTCATTCTTCATTTCCCTGATGTATTATTTATTAAATGTCTCACCCCTTGTGGGATTGCAAAACCATAATAAGAAAAAGAAAGATAAAAGAAAGAGAGAGGGGGGACTGAACAGGGAGATGTAGAAATAGAGAAAGATGTGAAAGATGTCATGGTGCAGGATGAGTATACTGCAGCTGTCACCGCAACAAAAGCCCAAATTACACAGGGAGTGGAAGAGCTGTCACACACTGACACACTGTCCTCTAACACAAACACACACCTGTCAATCACACATATCACTGTAACCCAGTCACAGTTTAACACACACACATACACACACACACACACACACACACACACACACACACACACACACACACACACACCTGACTAATCACATTAAGCTTTTATTATTGCTTTTTCTTTTTAATTGGTCTGTTATCTTTACAATATGCCACAAGAGCCGGCTCGGTGGCGCAGTGGTTAGCACGTCCGTCTTACAGCAAGAAGGCCTAGATTCGATTCCCAGGCTCAGGCGTTTCTGTGTGAAGTTTTCATGTTCTCCCCGTGCTTGCATGGGTTTCCTACAGGTACTCTGGTGTCCTCCAACAGACCAAAAACATGCACAGTAGGCTAATTGGCTAAGACTCTCCTAGGTGTGTGTGTTGGCCCTGCGATGGCCTGATGAGCTGTCCAAGGTGTACCCCGCCCTCACCCAGAGTCGGCTGAGATAGGCGCCAGCCGCCCCACGATCCTATTTAGTATTAGTCAGCTTAGAAAATTGTTTGTTATAGTGTGTTCAAGGGCTGCTGCAGTATTGTGTTGTTCGTGTGTGTGTGGCCTGTCCGATCTGGACAGGAAGGTCTACAACTCGCTAGGAGCAGAAAGTGGGTCATAAACTCTTCATCAACCTGCAGGACACACACCCATCCATCACCCTAACTCACACCAGCCCGACTGGCTACATGCATCTTCTGATAGCTCAGTGTGTGTGTGTGTGTGTGTGTGTGTGTGTGTGTGTGTGTGTGTGTGTGTGTGTGTGTGTGCACATTCATATAAAGGCTGGAGCACGGTCTTTCATAGACCATTCATAGAAATTTCCAAAATAGTCAATACAAATCCGAGCAGCACAGTGGTGTAGTGGTTAGCACATCTGTCTCACTGCTAGACGGTCCGGGGCTCGATTCCTGGCTCAGGTGTTTCTGTGTGGAGTTTGCATTTTCTCCCCATGCTAGTATGGGTTTACTCCGGGTACTCTGGTTTCCTTCCACAGTCCAAAAACATTCCCATTAGGCAAACTGGTTGTTCCAAATTGCCTGTAGATGGAAGTATGAGATGTGAATGGTTGTGTGTGTGTTGGCCTTGCAATGGCTTGTCAAGCTGTTCAGATTGTACCCTGCCTTTGCCTGGTGTCGGCTGAGATAGGAAAATATTTTATATATGTTTTAGTAAATATTAGTGTAACACACACACACACACACACACACACACACACACACTACCCCTAGGAGAGAGAGAGAGAGAGAGAGAGAGAGAGTGAGAGAGCGCGTGCGCGAGAGAGAGAGAGGGAGAGAGAGAGAGAGAGAGAGAGAGAGAACATCCTGGATGTAAGCTGAAATTTACAAAATGTTGTCCCCGAGCTACATATCTGTATGATGTATGCATAAAAAGTTCTTGCTGATTTAGAGCAGACATGGCGCTACTCATGAATACTAATACAAGATTGTCAAGGTAACTCACTGAAACTCAGGAACATTATATTATACAGGATTTATTTGTCCCTGACTCTTTTTTCATCTGTTGTTGTTACATTCCTTTGACCTTTCCTTCACTTCACACAATACCTGTATGCGGATTATTCCTGCACGCATGATTCTTTTATTCTGCAACAGTTAAAGTCTGCTAATAACAATCTAACTATGTGCGTCTTCAGGAAATCATTTTGTTCTTTTTTTTATTTGAATGTCTGCTGCTAGCTATTCTTTTCTTTCCTGAAAAGGATTTGGATTTAGTTACAAAGATGATTCACTTATAGGATATCTGCCTGTAGTGACAGAGTGTTCAAGCGCAGATAACATTGTGAATAATTCAAAATAACACCACAGAAATGTATTAAATAATATGTGTCATTTGTTTTACTTTGCTTTTCTTTATGTTTCCATGTGGTACATACTGAAATGTGCATTCAGAAATCATGCACCTCTTATAAATTTAAGAAATATACCATAAAAATATAATTTTAGTGTACTGTTCTGCTTATGTTACTGTGTAGTATATACTAAAACAATTATTCACCTCAGGCTCAGTGGATGTTGCTGAACTGAATGAAATGAATGTTCTGTTTCCAGGAACACTCTTCAGTAACATCCACCTTGCATAATATGAATAATTGTTATTTATCCATCTCAAATTCTTAAGCCCTATGATGTGTTCCCTATGTGCTCATAACAAACTGCGTGTTGTGCTGTCATTTCTCCAAGGCAGACTGCATGAGCACCTGACTGTGTACTTCACACTCTGACTGTGGAATATGGCAGTGACATCATTTATTTATCATCTTCTGTGTATGTGCCTGAGAGAGAGATAGATGGATAGATAGACAGAGAGAGAAAGAGAGAGAGGGAGTGAGTGAGGGGGTTGAGTGACATAGGAGGCAGATGTTCGTTTTCACAGCAGTTCACCTGCACTCACAACATCAGATCTTCTTCTAACACTGAGGAACTGTGCAAACACACACGCAGTTTGCAGGTGTGCTGATGGTTAAACAGTCAAAATGAGGAGAATTAACTGAAGGAAAAAACTGGAGGGAGGCAGAAGTCAGACGGGAAGGAGAAGTCAGTCATGCTTTTCTTCAGCCAAAGAACAGCTGGAGGAATATTCAGCTCAAACCATGGGGGGAAAACACCTCATTGCATTCATATTCAAATACAGCTTGATACCTCTGTGTGTGTGTGTGTGTGTGTGTGTGTGTGTGTGTGTGTGTGTGTGTGTGTGTGTGTGTGTAATTTTAGCTTTATCCATATTTATACTGCATGAAAAAAGCAACATGCAAGTCTTTTGTTATACGAGTAAATACGCTACTATTTAATAAAAGCATCTCAGAGCAAAGCGGTCCGGAGGAGCCTATAGTTGTGTCCCAAATCGCTAGCGTACAATTCATTCCAACCAGTCACAAAGAAAATCTAAATGTATCACTCTACTTAAATTTGTATTCATTTTTCATACTACAAGGTTCACTAAAAACATTTGTCGCTATGGGAATGTTCTAATACCACAAATAAGAAAATAACCCCCCTGCTGGGCATTCAGAGGCGAGTGTTTTCAGTGACCAAGGGTTGACTTACAAATAGCATACATATTCCTTGCTTTATTTTTATTACATCATATTTTAAGGTTACACATGTAAGGGCATTATGGGCATCTCTTAAGCCTGTGGAAGCCAGGGAACTACCCTGAGACTCAGGAGGGTGCGGCTTGCATTGACAGAAAGTTTAGTCATGTTAGAAATAACTGTGGGTCAAGCGTCGGATCAATTCAACCATTGCAACCATGAAGGCATCTATGAGGCATACATGGCCTACTGGATGTTTACTGTAGATTTCCATAGTGGTAAAAATATACATGGAACAGCTACTGCCTCACAGTTACTGTTAGTAGGCAAGAAGGCTGCAAAGTGTGCACTGCAAATGCTCATATTTCTAATGCAAGTGCCTCCATTCATATTTTTGCAAGAGTCTGCCTTCAAAAACTGCCTGAATGATCAGGAATGGTGAAGGTAATTCAAGCCACGATTCTCAGTTATCAACTAGCTATGTGAGACCTCAGCATTAGCGACTGAATTTACACTGTGCTACTAGAATGTTAGTATGTCCCGTGTCCATGACTTGATGCTGATTGGCTGTTAGGTACAGCTTGCGTGGTAATGAAACTAAAACCCAAACACAAGAGGCTCCTACACCACCACTCAAACTTGCACAGAATGATAAAAAACAGACAATTCAACTCGGCTAGGCAGACAAACTTTCATTGAGCAAAACAACACCAAAAATGAATGCGACACAGAACATGAACTCGTTAAACGGATAATTAAACTAACAAGACAGGGGAGGCAAATGAAATAAGCAAGTGAAAGGTGGTGAAAACAAAACTCATTGTTAACCTTTTCTGCTTTCAATCAGACCATAGTCAGAAATTAAAGGGAAGATTTTTTTATTTATTTTTCCTACAGGGCTGAAGTTGATCCAACCGTTAAAGAAGCTGCAGTTCCTTTAATAACACCAGCCTCGGACTCCTATCAGTAGAGATGCCTATGGGGAGCTCTGCATTTAGGCATATGCACCTACATATATTAAGTCTTGGCTCGACTATTCTCAGTGCTAATTTTACCAAAAATTCACTCCAAATGAAAGTATTTGAAGCATAGCACTCACAATGTAAAATACATGAGCATTAAATGTTCCACACTGCACACAGGTGCTTTATTATTAATAACATACATACAGCAGGACATTTAGCATGCCCTGCGATTGTCTGGTGAGCTGTTCAGGGTGTACTCTGCCTTCGCTCAGTGTCAGCTGACATAGTCTCCCGGCAACCCACTGGTTTTAGCCAGTTCGTCAAATGAGTAAGTGGTAGTGAGTGAGGGAGGTTAGCATTCCTGTGCTCTTTTCCAGGCCTCAGCTGAGTGCATTCTGTAAAGTGAGATTAAGGCTCTGTCTCAAATCTAGTTCTAGGGCTACACTATATTTATATACACTGTACCTGGAATTTGGTATGGTAGGGACACTTCATACCAAATATTAATCTTTTACATTAAACCCAAATGACAGCTATCCACAGGGACAACTCCGAAACAAAGTAGCTTTGGACTTGCAGTACATTTTCTTCTCATAGCTACAGGGACCTCAGTTTGATCCTAATCCCAGGTTACTGTCTGTGTAGAGTTTCTGTGCGTGTTCTCCACATGTCTGTGGGAGCTTCTTCCAGGTTCTTTGGAAGTCTTCTGCCTTCTAAAAACATGCCAGTGGGTGAATTAGTCATACTACATTGCCTAAGGCGTGAAGGTGTGTGTGCATGGAGACTTTCAATGGACTAGCATCCCATTCGGTGTGTATTCCTGCCTCGTTCAGGGTTCCCTGGATAGGCTTCAGATCTACCACAATCCTGACACACATAATATTAAGACAGCTGAATAAATAAATGCACTTTTTGTTCCCAAGCTTCGCATTCAGTCTCTGCTGCCGTTCTCACTCAATGTACTGGCTATTTAAAAGGTTTTACCTCAGTACTAGACACCACATAAAGCTGGCTGTGACTTTCAGGAGCAAAGCCACGTTGTCAGTGTTCGTACTGTGCCTATTAGCTAGAACGCTATCAGTTAGCTACTGAATAGACTGCAATAGCAACAAGATGTTTTATTTTGTAGCAACTCTTCTGTGTTCACCCTCTTATGCTGCATGTTTTTTCTTTTTCATTTTTGTTAGAATTAGATCTACCACATGCATTCATGCATTCATTCATTCATTTTCAGTTTTTTGTTTACTGGTCAGAGTAACTGTGAAACTGGTGACTATCACAAGAACAGTCCATTACAGAGCATCATGCACACACACACACACACACACACACACATTCACACTTATTTACTTAAGCAAGTCCACCAGCCCACGAGATTTTGGGACTTGGGAGTTGGGAGGAAACCAGAGAAACTGAAAGAAACCCATGCAGACATGTGGGAGAACGTGACGCTCCACACAGAGAGTAAGCCGAGCTCAGAATGAAACCAGCAACCCTGGAATTGTAAGGTATAAACCTTGTCCTTCTGTGAGACGTGCCGGCTTCTTCCATGCCATGCTTGGTTATAGGTTTGGACAGCCACCACTTTCTAGGGACCATTAACTAGGTTTATGTGTACCCTAATAATCTGATTAGAATCCGATTCATCTTGAATGGAATGAAACCCCATTCTGTTGGAGGATTTGATCATATTAAAAGAAGCGATATAGACCTCTGATAATCCATTAGGTAGGAAAATATTAGCCATCCAAATGCCTTCTGCATGTATAACCTTCTGTGCATGTTCAGTACTTCTTCATGCAGTGATGACACCATGATGTTTTACGGACGGGAGAAACATGTCGGCATGTAGTGATGAGAACCGTTCTTTACAGAGCAGAGTAAGCCGTCTATGTAGGATTGTGTGCATGCTGGAAATTCTATTTCAATTGCACACTTGGGACATATAAACACACATCAATCTGACTGCTTCCATGCAAACAGTATGTTCAGAATTACAGATCGGAATGAATTCTTTTGTTTAAAAAAAATGGATGTAAACCTATCTACTGAGCTCATAATCTATCGTTTGGGGACAAGCGAGGATGCCAGAATTGGTTTGACTTGGCACAGGGCACAAAATGCCAGACCAGTGGGTAAGTTTGGGCAGATATGGGGAAACAGTGGCGCCTAGCGACTGACACAGGCACTGCAGTTCTCTCTCTCTCTCTCTCTCTCTCTCTCTCTCTCTCTCTCTCTCACACACACACACACACACACACACACACA
>JAOUQZ010000001.1:32533388-32549466 GCA_028564935.1 Neosilurus hyrtlii
TCTCTCTCTCTCTCTCTCTCTCTCTCTCTCTCTCTCTCTCTCTCTCTCTCTCTCTCTCTTTCTGTGTGTGTGTGTGTACAGGATGTTGGGTGTGATGCTGCAAGTCAGTAGGGTTAACAGTAGATGAACATCAGGCCATCATAGAGTGCCATTCACACCTTCGGGGCAAATTAACATAATCCTTTCACTTATCCGCATGTTATTTGGGAAGTGGAAGGAAACCGGAGAACCTGGAACAAACCTATGTGGAGACAAGGAGGAACATGGGAAACTATGTGCAGATGAAAATGTAGGTAAAGTGTTAGTGAATGCTGTGCTAAACATTTCGTTTGCTACATTGTCCTGTGTGTTCTGACACCTTTTTATCATAGCCAGCATTAAACGGGTAATATTATGGGTTCTTGTGGTACATTTATTCTCCATAAAAGTTGTTACAGTGTTGAACAGCAGTGTTAGACAAGCCAGAGTAATATAACAAGGTTAGCACATGTTTAAGTTGGACGGTTTGGGCTGGCTGTAAGAAGAAAAAAAAAAAGAACCCTTTTGCTTTTTTTTTTTCATCGGGCACATAAGTGCGTCATGGTGTGCTGGGCCATCTAATTAGGTAGCCTTGAACCCCAGTCTGCCTTCCACCACACTGAAAGGGAAGGCAACCCACTTCAGAAAGGCAACCGATCAGAGAAGAGGGCAGAAAGGCCATAAATGGGAGGAGGAAGCCAAACAAACACACCAACAGACTTTCTGGGGAAGGTAGGGAAGCAGATTCCTAAAGAACTGTGGAGTTTTTTTGGATCAGGAATTGTGCTTAACTGGCACTTCACTGGTGTCCAAAATGAAATTGAAAGGTCTAAGAATGGGTATAATATCTCATCCTTAACATTTTCAGGAGTTTGCTACAGTAGTTCTCAGTAGTACTCATGAGTGAACCTTGGGCACCCATGACATGCTTGCTAGTTCTTTATTTGTCCTTCCTTGGACCTCCTTTGGTAGGTACTTAACCCTGCGTACCAGGAACACCCCACAAGACCTGTCGTTTTGGAGAAGAATAGACCCAGTCGTTTAGCTACTCAGATCCACACAGATCCTTATACTTGCCCATTTTTTTCTTCCAACACATAAATGTCAAGACCTGATAGTTCATGTTCTGTCAGCATCTCCATAACAAGATGATCAATGTTATTTGTAGGAGCAACGCGGTATGAACGGTGACATGCCGATTTTCATTCCGCAAGAAATTGTGTGTGTTTGTCTGTCTGCAGTTTACAAGTGCGCTTGGTACTAATAAGTTATTACCTTTGGTGTGAGCTATATATTGTTCATGTTATTATTACTAGACATTGGAGAGCTTATGAAATTGTACTAGAGTAAAATAATATTACAATAGTCATTACGTTTAAATAGACAAGAACTTTCCAACAGGTCTAATGCCGGGATCATCTACCTGGCTGTTTCAAACTTATGAGAGTAAGTGTGAGTGGCTGTGTGTGTTGACTCTGCAATGGTCTGGCGAGCTGTTCAGGGTGTACCCATCCTTCACCCAGAGTCATCTGAGACAGGCGCCTGCATCCTCGTGACCCTAGTAAGATTAAGCGGATTGGCGAATGAGTGAATGAGAATGAGTGTGGGGTATCAGGATTATTATCATCATGTTCTGAATGTTGAGATGTATGTTGCCTAAGATGTTAATTTTAATACATTGGAAAGTTCTTTTGTAATAAGGGAATGCAGCCAAATTGTGTGATTACTCATTTAGAACACAGCTGCGCTGATTCAACAGGGCAAAAGTTTAAAGTCTAAGAACCCTGTACCATCCACTATTTGCCCTGCATCAGCTCTTTAGTTATGACATTTACTGCTAAGCATTATGCTAATTTGCTACCTCCCAGCGTATTTAGATTTCTAAAACGGAGTACTATGCATCCATTTTTCTACAGGATGTTCTTCACCGTGAAATATCAATCTTTCTGTGACATATGTTCGGACTATTAGACGTTTAGAAATTCTTGAGGTTCTTACATAAGCTGCATAAAAGCATCGCTTGATTTATTAATACCTCCGCTGGCCTAATTCCTCCTTTCATGTCCTTCTCTTTATCTGGCAAAGCTTAAAAGGAGCAAGAAGGAGGAGTGAGCGATAGCGCACTAAGACGAGAAAGAGCTGAGCGCAGCACCCTAAAAGTGTGATTAGAAATTCACATGCATTTCGCCTTGAAATCTACGGGGGGCCTTTGAAGGTTCCTTAATGAGAACGAATCAGGAGAGGGGTGGAAGCAAAGTGGAAGCGGAGGAGAAGAAACAGGAGGAGAACGCAAAAAGACTGATCCTGGTCTTTGATGGCAGAGGATCTCGACGGGGCGTAACGGGGAAGCGCAGGGATCCGGGTGAGGGTGGGGGCGACGGGGGTGGGGGTTTGTCAAGAGTTTTTGGTGAGTGAGTATGTATGTTCTGGGAGAGAATCCATAACAAGATGGTTTCCAGCCAACATTGTTTGTTCAAGTGTCACATGAGAGAGAGAGAAACTAAAGCGAGACTTGATGAGAATATGATGAAAAAGCTTAAAAACATTTGCTAAGCAAATAATCCCTGTAGATCAGCTAGTCTCCCAACTTCCAACTGGCGAGAAGTCCACTTTCACAGCTGTTAAATCTTGAAACACTTACAGAGTTAAATCACCCTTATGTATAACTAAAACCATGATTTAAGATAATGACTGTTGGATGTTAGTTTTGCTTTTATACTTGTTTGCACTGGGTCATTTAGTATCACGCGGCATTCCCCAAGGCTCAATTCTAGGTCCTTCTCTCATTTAACTTACATGCTTTCTTCAGCCGGTGCAGTTAGTAAATGTAATGTTTTCTTCTCTTATTATGCAGATGGAACACACACAAATACACACAAATACACACACACACACACACACACACACACATACACCGGCACAAGGAAAAACTTGATACTATTACCTCCTGCAAAAACCCATTTCCATCCTTAATTTCACATCCGGTTGATTAATTGGTGTTCAGAGCTCGTTAATGAGTTAGATCAGGTGTGTTAGATGTGGCTTGCATCAATCGTTCCAAACTGCTGCACTGTACTTTCCTAAACAGCAGGCCAGATCACAACACTGCGACACATGCACTCTGTACCATGGAGCTGGGCCACTGCTAAGAAATCATATAAAGTCATACTAGAGTTTCCAGGAGAAGCAATGAAGGATAATTAATAAATAATAATAAATGAATGAATGAATATATATATATATATATTTGTTTGTTTATTAATTTGTTTATTTATTATTATTATTATTATTATTATTATTAATCAACATAATTGTAACTTAGTATATAATTTTAATGGGTCGGCGTGTTGGCACTTGTTGGCTCACAGCAAGAAGGTCTTGGGTTTGAGTCCCGAGTGTGGCGTTTACATTTCTCCCCGTGTTTAAATGGGTTTCCTCAAGGTACTCTGGTTTTCCTCCCAGTCTAAAGACATGCATATTAGGCTAATTGGATGTCCACTGGATGTGTGTGAATGTGAACTGTGTGTGTGTGTGTGTGTTGCCCGGTAATGGTCCTGCGAGCTATTCAGGGTGTACCCCGCCTTCACCCAGTATCGGCTGAGATAGGCTTCACCTTGGTGGGAGGATTAGGCCAATAAATGGGTGAGTGAAATAATATTAATAATAATTATAATAATAATAATGATAATAGTGATGATAGTGATGATAATAATAATAATAATAATAATAATGATAATAATAATAATAATAATAATAGTGAAGATAATATTAATAATGATAATGATAATAATGATAATAATAATAATAGTAATAATAATAATAATAATAGTAATAATAATAATAATAGTGATGATAATAATAATAGTAATAATAATAATAATAATAATAGTGATGATAATAATAATAATAGTAATAATAATAATAATAATAATAGTGATGATAATAATAATAATAATAATAGTGATGATAATAATAATAATGGTAGTAATGATAATTTGTTAATTACTTATTTGTGCATGTGTATGTTGTGTGTAAATGATGGTGTGGTTTAATTAATGGGATCCATTCTTATATTTTTGGAAGAGATATTTTATTTCTGTGTCAGTTGTAAACGCGCGCGCGCTAGAGAGAGAGAGAGAGAGAGAGAGAGAGAGAGAGAGAGAGAGAGAGAGAGAGAGAGAGCCCATCCTCCTCTCCAGATGGTGTTTTAAACTCTGACTGAAGCTACACAGACACACACACACACACACACAGATACACAGCCATTAGAGCCACTGGCTTCACACCACCGACACCGAGAAGAAGGAAAGGAGGAAACAGGGGGAGAGAATAAAAGCTAGAGATTAAAACCGCGCGCGCGGGATGGTGACGGAGCTCAGGAGCCGCAGGATGTTCGAGCTCAGCTGGTCCGGGTTCACTGATTCGGGATTACGCGGATAAACCGGTTTTAAACCCGGTACAGTAGGTATCAGCTACAGTTTTCCGATCTGTGCGGATTTTTGAGGCGATTCTCGGCAAAGGATCACAACTCTTCATCCAAGGAACATTTCCTCAGATTCATTTCACCTGGACCAGTGCGGATTTTGCGCACTATTTACGCATTTCTCCCCCCCACCCCCCCACCCCCCTCCATACAAGTGACACTCTGCAGTAATGAAATTACTAGTGTTTCTTCATCTATCGGAGTTTAAAGCACGGGACTTCTCATCATTTCTATCTGATCCCCAAATTTAAACGAAAAGTTTTGGTTGATTTTGGTTTTGGGTTGTTTTTTCCCCCCCTTCCCCTCCCCTTCGCCCTGCGCACTTTACGCGCAGCCGCTGGAGCAAAAACTCATCCTTTTCGTCGCGCGCTTCAAATTTTTTTTTTTAAAGTCGTTAAAGGATCTTTAATACCAAAGACTGCACTGTTCACTCCAGAAACTCTGCTCTGCTTTAGCTTCTCTTCTCAAACTTCAGTGTGAGGACTGAATTACCTCAGTGTCTACCGGACAGATTGGAAACGAAGTCGGTTTCCACGTCAAAAGAGAAAACCTGACTGAAAACAAACAAACAAACAAACAAACAAACAAACACCTGCACATTACTGTCGGAGGTTACTTTTCTTTCCAAAGCCATAACTGAAACTCTCCTGGAATACATTATACTTCCTCTGACCTTCATAAAGTAAGTGATAATTTAAAAATTAAACAATCTCTAGGATTAATAAACAGATAGAAGTGTGTGTGTGTGTGTGTGTGTGGTAAATTCAGAAAACTTATGGCTTCATTCACTACTAGCATTGCTAATGTCATTGTTATATGAAGGTATTGTGGTAAAAATTACTATTATTATTATTATTATTATTATTATTATCATCATCACGTGATGCAGCTGGAGAAACCATGACCACTTCCTTTGCAGAGAAGTTCATCATTCTCCTTAACACAAGTTTGTCTTTCTGAATAACAGTCCATGCTAAATAACATTTATTTATAAATAAATAAATAAATAAATAAACAAACAAATCACTATAGTATTATAAACACAGCATTAAAGACATGATTATTGCTGGAATGTTTCTCTTGCGTAGACTTGGTTGGGGTTTTCTATAAGTTTGCTCATGTACCATAATATCCTGTTACATAGGTGACATGTCATCCTCATCAGGGTATCAGTGACCGAGTAGCTCCATGGGAAAGGAACCGCAGCCACCTCGCTGGATGGTTTAAAGCCACCATGAATGGTATCACATCTGAGAGCAGCCATACAAAGACCTGTCAGTGTGATGTGTAGTACACAGTAGGAAACACATTATGTGATGCTGAACGAATATCGAACCCAGGTTTCGGGTCCCTTCCCTTTACCCTGGTTACACGGGTTTATCTTATAAAGATCTGACGGTGTCAGAGGTCCTGTGTGTGTGTGTGTGTGTATATATATATATATATATATGTGTGTATATGTAGAAAAGGCATTAGTGTAAATGTCGGGTTTGGATTGAACTACATGGGATTGTTTACTGTTAAGCAGTACCAGCTTAGAGGATGTAAACAAAAATTTGACCCGCTTCTGTCGCTGCACCACGATGAGGAAATTAGGGCTGTACCAATTCGATATTGTGTTCAGAAACTCATTTTCATGTTGGCTCAATCCAGTGCTGTATGATTTATAGTTTTATTTATGTGCTGCTTATGATGCTGAGTGTGTGTTTCACCTTATTCTTAGTGCTACTGGGATCCATATGTTTTTGTTTCTGGATGATACTCGGAGTTCTGATCCCGGTACTGTAAAGAGAAGGAAAGATCATGAAGACACAATGTGTGTCTTTGAAAACCTAACCACGATTTTGATCATGGTTGGAGTGTTTTTTTGTTTTGTTTTGTTTTGTTTTTCTGATGAACATCAGAATAAGTTTGAATTAACATCTTGGTTGGTTCTAATCTTGTAATCAAGAGTAAGCACTGAAGCTCCTACTGAGCACCGATCTCCAGAGTGAAGCATAGTAACGTAGTCAGTGAGGGCTTTCCGATGATCTGGAATTCATACACGGTGAAATTTGTGCTGGATAACACAGAAGAAAGATCTTATGTGATGTTAAACGAGCGTTGCCAGTAAAGCTGTTAATTCCACCTGAGCTGTGAAAGATAAAGGAGCGCCAGTATCGTACGGTAAACCACAGGAACCACAGCGCGTTCTCCCACACGGCAACATTCTCACTTCGAACACCCCGATCGATGCACTTTCTCCAAATGCACTCATAATGCAGGGCGTTTTCATCTTGGCTGCCACTTTACTCTCCGTTGGACGCTGGTAAAGATGGTCTGAATTATTGAAGCGCTGTAGGTAGTCCTCTTAATAGATGGACGGCTAAAGGTGAAACCGCAGCTTGGCCTTGGAGCAGCTCTAAAGTTTTTTTCCACACGTACGCAGCCTGTATAGATAGCTTTTACTGGCACTCCATCTCCAAGCACCTCTTTGGAAGCCAGGCCATTCATTACTCGATTGTAGTGTTTATTCCATTCGTCTTCCTGCCACCATTAACAGATTTATACGAACGTTTCGGTTAAGTATACAGTCCTGAAGACGGATGGACCCAAACTGGCAGAGCGCTTGATCCACAGGTCTGCTTTCATGAGTTTTGCAGACCGCGCTGTGACATCGATCTTCTCGTTTTTGACGGATGGCTGCTTCTTGCACTCAATTAACCCGATTCATGGTTCATCGGGAGCGGACATATGCTAAATATGTTAGAATGAAGGACGTATAAATGTAGACACACTGCGGGAAACGTAAGAGGCTATTGAGTGGAAAAGTGCATTCAGGACTATGGACTGGGAGCAGGATATGTTCTGCATCAGGGCCGGCTTATGGAAGTGGTGTGATACAGCATGTTCTAGGTATTAACAGTGTGGTAGTGCTGGAACATGATCCTTCTTTCCTTTCACGTAAACCAAAGGTGCCTCATGGACAGGATAACATTTAGAAGCTCTGAGCATCACCGCACGCCCAGCGTCTTCAGAAAAGGCTTTCTTGGCTTACTTAATTATTCAGTGATCAATTTCAGCTCTTTCAGGCCACCATCATAAGGATGAGTAGAAGAGGTGAAGAGCTTGTGTTGTTTTAGCTAATGTGTGTAGTTTTAAGGAGGCATTATAATGTCCACTCAATGTATGGTTTGTTCATCATGATCACATTATTGGCGATATTAATATTGTAAAAGCCTCAAGGGGGAAAAAACCCATTTGTTTTGTGTTCTGTATAAATAAAGACTTCGTTACAGAACGCACAGAAGACTTCAATAGTGCTTTCATCCAAGGTGGAGCAATATGAGGTTTTTATTATTATTATTATTATTACTATAATCGCACTGAGGAGCATCATAAACATTGCAATAAAATCTACAACTTGTTAATTTTTTTTGTTCATTTTTAAGATATTTTTATTTTTAATGCCTAAAGAAACAAATATCGTCCTCACTTTTTAAAATTGAGTTCTTACAACAATATTTGCGGCATGTCATGGGTTGTAAGATTTTAAATATCATTATAAGAGGTTTTTGCTGGCCTCGTGTTAACAGACATAAGCTTTTTATATTCAGCCAATACGTCAGTGAGTACTGATGCACATGGATGGCATTATTCTCCGGGCGTGGTGCCGGTGAGGCCACAGTCCTGACCTACAACGTGTGCATGTGGCCGCAATGGTGCTGCCGGTGGTAATTACTGTAATTTGAGCACGGCTGGTGCAGGTGGAATTTGCCGTGGCACAATTAACGCGATGAGCAGATGGCTGTGGGAGGGAGATGAGTGGATGGGAGCAAAGCAGAGTCGATGGGGGGATGGATGGAGCGAGTCAGTCAGGTGGTCAGCAGAATGCTCACACACCTGGACTGATAAGTCTTACAGTGTGTGTGTGTGAGAGAGAGAGAGATTTAAGTTTTATCTGTCGTTTGTGAGAAGAGTACCTCACACACGTCACTAAGAGATGGCATAACCTGCACCACACAAATTCAGTTATAGGTGACAGAACATGATTTTGTAACTCAGTTAACAGAATAAACTGTGAAGCTGCCAAAAGCAAAAACCTGAAACCCACAAACGTTCACATAGCGCCTCAGCCATGTCACGACAACCTGCATTCATTTCATAAGAGGTTTCTTGTTTTTAAAATCAAAATGTCCACGTGAACTGATCTGGAACTTCGGAGGGGTCCGAATGCTCAACAGTGAATGTGTATTTTGTTAAAGCGCTCCAAAGGCCAATATGGTGATCGAAAAGAAAAACAATACGTCACACGATAGTGACCCCTGTTCAAACTCTCCCTGGGAGCTCGTATTGCAGATATTTCTGTAATATCTGCCTCCATGTAACTTGTTTCAGTTATATGATCGCCAGCACCTTGGACTTGTTTTCCAACATTTTGAGCAGTGTTTTCATGTTGCATGTTGTAGAATAAAGCACTTATAAAAGTAAATAATCACCTAATCAAAGAAAAATGAGTGTAGATTAATTTTGAAATAAGTGGAATGTAAATAATAAAAATAATCAACAGAAAGAACAGTGAGTGATCAAAGGTGCATAGTCTGTTTGTTTCACATCTTCATGAGTTTATATTTGCTACCGCATTACGCTGTTCATACACATGAATATCACAAGGTTTATGGCAATAACAGATCTTTACATCATACATTGTCATGGTGTATCGCCCTCAAAGCAGTGATGTCTGCAACCAAAAAAAAAGATTAAGGTAATGATCGATCTGCACAACTAAAAACTGCACATGCTGCAACTACAGAAATGCTATAAACAGGAATAGAATGAGGGGGAAGTGGGCGTGGCCACTTATGCAAAACACCGCTTTGAATAAAATGTTATGTTTGGATTTAATTAATTCAATTCTGGAATTTCTTGACAGTTGGATATTAAACACGTTAACATCTCTGAGTCCTTCTGAGGGAGAGAGAGAGAGAGAGAGACCTGCAGTTTATGAATGTGTCCACGTCAACACACTTCTCTTCACATACTGAGCTGTAGGCCACCGTCAGATTACACACCTCTCATTCCTAAAGCCCTGATTCCACTATGCGATTCCATCATGTTACTGTTCCTGAGCCACACACACACACAGGGTTCTTTCTTTTTTGTATTGTACAAAAAGAGCAATTCTAGGGTGCGGCCCCTTTGATTACCCCAACATTACCCGAGCGACGCAAGCACTTAAGCACCCGTTATGTTCCCAGTGTGAGGAAATGAAACTCAGACAGAGCAAATGATTCGCTCCATTTTCATTCATACAAAAAAAAAAAGAAAGAAAGAAAGAAATTTTCCCCTTTAGTCTGTCTGGCAGACGAGGTGGAAAAAAGGAAGAGAGCAGCTGAAAAAGTCATACGTTCACAGCAGGCAACAGTCTGGGTGAGACGGTGCACAACACAGACAGCAGGGAGGTGGCTGTACAGCCTTAATCAGTTTAAGTTGAATAGGCAGCTCCTATTGGCTGTTGGATGTTGATTGACAGCCCTGCCATGCGTCCCAGTTCAATTAGAGCAGTGGCAATGGATTTGAGGATTAAGTTGACTCAGCTGTCCGAGAAATGCATTGAGCTGATTGTATCGTCTTGCGTGTGTGTGTGTGTGTGTATGTATGTACTGTAAGTGTGTGTGTGTGTGTGTGTGTGTGTGTGTGTGTGTGTGTATGCACTGTGTGTGTGTGTGTGTGTGTGTGTGTGTGTGTGTGTGTGTGTGTGGACCTAGCAGGCCCATCTTTGGGATTACAGGCCAAACAAAGGCGGAGCTTAAATCTAATGATCATTCAGTTGCAAAATTGATAACAGTAGTAGAACCCTTTATAGCGAACTGGCTAGCTATTCTTGCTAGAGCAATAACATTAACATTATTTAACATTTAATGATTCTGAGAACAAATTCAATTGAAAACTCAAAAGACATTAAGAAGAGAAGTATTATACATTACAGATGTGCTCTGTATAGGTTTGGCCTTGTTTGTCCCTCTAAACGGTGGGAAAGTGTGCGTGCAGCGCGCTGTGTCCGCGCCGCAGCACATGTGTTTGGCATTAGTGTGACATGGCGGCTACTCCAGGGAGCGAGGGAATGTCAGATCGCAGAGCAACGCGGCTCCCAAACATCTGGAGTAATGAGAAGCACGCCGACGCCAGTGTGGGAGCAAGAGCTCGATTGCAGAGGAAACCACACTGCACTCAGGACGCCTCACTCCATCTTTCCACGTCTTATCCCTCCAGCTTTCTGTGCATCTCCCGTTTTCCTGGAATTCTGTCAGGAGCTTTATTGCCACGGATGTTTATTGGTATGACAGTACAGTATAACACACATTCACATGTTATGATGATATTTTATTGGAATGGTCATGTCAGGTATGATGTCACCGAAGCATAAACTGTAAAGCGAAAGTCTGAGCCCGGGCGCTCTGCATAATCTGGATTTTTGGAGCGTTCTTGTGTCTTTAATTGAACACAGATCATCTCCCAGAGCCGCCTCCGCAAGAACAACATCTGAGTGGAAGGAGATTTGTTTGCTGGGACGTTTTTAAAAGGAAAACCCCTAAACCACAGCAGCTCCCTGATAGCCCGATAGCCGACGTTTTGTTTTGCAGTAGTTGTCTTTCAGGTGTTTGCTAAACGTTCGCTAATTTGACCCAAATATCAGACTGTCACTCTGTGCAATGGTGTACGCTAACACGTCCCTGAAGATCTGCCACCCGTCAGCGCCCGGATCGCTCGCCCAAACATGAATCATTGTAAACTTTATGCTAATGTTCTGCACGGTGAGAGAGAGAGATAAGCAAATGATTCAGAGAGACGCAGGATGAGTTGTCAGTGCGGTTGAGGCACGGCGGAAACATCTGGAATAATCCCTGCTTGGTAGCAGCTTCTCTCTTAATCAAATGGTGGGGAAGTTTATAGTACTGCTCTCTCACTGATAAAGAGCCCTTACACTCTCTCTCTCTCTTTCTCTCTCTCTCTCTCTCTCTCTCTCTGCATCTCTCTCTTTCTCTTTTCATTTCGCTTTCACTCTCTCTCGCCCGTAGGCAGTCAGTTATCAAAGGGGGACGGAGTAGCGCTTATTCCAGATGGAGCTCAGTTATTAAGCACACACACACACACACACACACACACACACACACACACACACACACACACACACAATTTCCCACACTGAATCATGAGGATGAGGTTTTGTGTGTGGACAGGGCTGTCTCTCTCTCTCTCTCTCTCTCCCTCCCTCTGTCTGTCTCTCTGTCTCTCTGGTTATCCCTTTCTCCCTAATTTTCTTGTTCTCTTTCTGTCTCGCTGTCTTGCTCTTTTTTTATCTTTTCCTTTCTCATATTCTCTCTCTGTCTCTCTCTCCATTTCTTGTTGTTCTCTCTTTCTTTCCCTCTCTTGCTCTTTACTTTGCTAATTTCACTTGTTTTCTCTCTCTCTCTCTCTCTCTCTCTCGCTCTCTCGCTGTCTCTTTTTTGTCACGGTCTTACCCTCTTTCTCTCTCTCTCTGTTTTGCACTCTCGCCCTCTCTCTCTCCCTCTCCATCGTGTGTTTGTGCAAATTAAACGCCGTTATCAGGTGGAAACAGAAGTGCGATCCCGTCATCCCTCACCCAGATCTGAGCCGAGCTCTGCCCCATCCACACACTCTAACACACTCTAATCTGCAGCGCAGGACTCGTTCTGAACTGATAACGCATTGTTCCTTCATTCAGAGCACAGCTGAAGGACATTCGCTTCTCCGTTAAAACACCGAATGGTTCCTGCAGCGGTGACAGAATTTTCTTCCAGAAGAATCCTAGTTTTGTTCTCCGCTGAACCCCTCCGACAATTCCCTGCTTTCATTCATCACTTCAGAGTCAACCGACACTTTTTACACATGACAAGTAAATCAGATGTCTGAGGACCCAACAAGATGCGGCGACTAAGAAATGTAAACGGCAAACCCGTAAACAACAGAGGAGAATGAAAGAAGAGATGATGAGTGAATGGAGAGTCAGGTAATGGGAAGAGAAATGAGGTGGAAGTGAAAGCATGAGTGAGGTTTTATCTTTACCTTCTGTACATCACTAGTGTCTACGCACACACATACACAAGCACACACACACGCCGAGCTCCTGAATCACCCCATCGTTTTAATTGCGTTATTATTAAAAGCAATTAACTTGTCAGTTAAAGAGCCATTCACGATCCAGCGCCTTAAAGACCTAAAGTCAAACGCAGTCAATCATCCAGAACACGCCTGGTGTCTGCATTTGATATTCAGATTGGCTCTGGAGCACCAAGGTGGATGTGGCTGAATAGTAACAGCAGTCAGTCTCACTGTAATATTCGGAGTTGTAAAACCAGCAGCTGTTTCAGTAAAAGGCGTTTCAGTTACATATCCGTGGTGTTGACGTATCATGTGCTAATATTTCATTTGTGTCCAACAACATGTTATTGTTTGATTTGTGACGTTACTACTGTATGAATATTAAGGAAGCAGAAGTGTAGTATTAGAGTGCATAGGGTATGTTTAGATACATGCAAGGGGCGTGTGTGTGTGTGTGTGTGTGTGAGAGAGAATAAGGAAGCAGATTTCAGTCTTTTGTGCTCCATAAATCAGGAAGCTGCAGTGACGCAAGAGGCAGAGCAAACATGAGCAACGCTGGACTGCAGCTGGACGGAGAGAGAGAGAGGGAGAGGGATGGAAGGATATAATACAGAGGAATAACAGCTGTCAGAACCTGCATTGCACACCTGTCACACAGGAAGTAAGGCCGAGCCACTGTTTTCTGGAAACAACTCCTCGGCGACATTCAGGAAGGGAGACAGGCAGGACACACACACTACTCTACACACACTCCTTCTTAATGTACTAGCACTATTGTGAAAAGTAGAAGTGACCTATGGGACAGGAAGTGACATCACAGTGAGTGACATGACAGATGGTAGGCGTCCACATGGCGCGTTTTGTTTTTTCCCAGTCGACTGAGCACTGTGTGCATGTATATCCGTGTGTGTGTGTGTGTGTATGTGTGATGAGAACGTTTTGCTTGGCACACACTCCTCTTTGTTTGTCAGGATTGTCAAGGCGGCTCCTCTGGAGGGCCTCGTTCCTAATTCCCCAGCCGCCCCTCTCGCTGCCTGTGTGCAATTAACAGAGTAATTAAAAGCTTGATGAGCTAATTGGTGTTGGGTGAAGCTGCAGGTGTTTTGATTGGGGAGCTTGTTTGTGGAAGAGCGCAGAGTAAACAGAATCCAATTGCCGCTAATTTTTGGCACTGGTTTTCCCCATAATTTAAGTAATATGGGTGTTAGGGGAAGCCCGGCCAAAGCTTCCAATCCCAGTCAAACAGTCTTTTCCACTTTGGGCTTCGTAGAGTCCGTCTTTTACCAAAGAGCAGAATCTTCATAAGAAAACAAGAATGGCTCGAGTTCTCCACTTTGCCATATTTTGGTGTCTTCCTGCCAAGTCGTTCTGTTCTCCATCACCGCAGAACTGTAGTGCAAAGCGTGTAGCAGGAACTAAAATTCATGAACTTCTCAAATCTTGGAACATTCTTGTGTCTTTTCGGCTGTCCAACAAGCAAGCAGGGTGGAGGAATAAACAGGAAGTAGCAAGAGGGAAACACACTAATTCAAGCAATATGGCTACACAACCTCCACAGTCTCCTTCCAGGAATTGTATGCTTACTCAGTGTTTTGGACAACAATCGTCCCACACGTTCATCTCAGCAGAAGCGAAGCTCCTGCCAATTCCCTTCTTCTTCATACATCACTTCTGGTGATTGCTGTGCACGTAGGTGGCATGTTCTCATGTTTCGGATTTGGACAGGATTTTCCAGTTTTCACTTTTAATGATACAGGACATATGTTTGTATAGAAGTTTTGTATAGATTTACTTATTTATTTTCTAATTCGTCTTCATCTCAGTAATAATCTGGGGCCAGTAGTGTAGTGGTTGGGGTGCTGGGCTCATGATCGTGAGGTCATGGGTTCAAATCCCCATTGGTCCCCCAGTGTGCTAAAATCTTGCTCCACCCAGTGGTATAAATGGTTACCAGTAAGAATGCTGGGAAGGTAACCTGCGATGGCATCCCATCCAGGAGGAGTTGAACTCCTGGTCTCTTCACGCTACGGAAAGCAGGATAAGCTCTGAATCAGGTAGAAAAGCCCAACAGACTTTACCCAAATTTTCGTTTATTCAATGAAAATTCAAATAAATATTGATGGAAATGGAGCTACAAATCCCTTCGCTACAAATTCACTTGTGAATAGCCGGTGTGTTTTATCTTCTATTATCAGTTAAAGGTTTCCTGGCAAAACCACCCCATCTCACAGGCTTATTATCTCTAATACACCTGTTTTATATCCTGTTTTTGTTCCTGTGTCAGTTTACAATAAAAATAACAAGAACGTATGACCGAACGTTATATGCAATAATTTGGCGGCGCAACACTGGTTCATGGA
This sequence comes from Neosilurus hyrtlii, assembly GCA_028564935.1. Classification (NCBI taxonomy): domain Eukaryota; kingdom Metazoa; phylum Chordata; class Actinopteri; order Siluriformes; family Plotosidae; genus Neosilurus; species Neosilurus hyrtlii. The sequence continues at coordinate 32,548,353 of JAOUQZ010000001.1, forward strand.
AAGTAGAAAAGTCCGATATCAAGTGTACATCACTCTTGCTCGCCCCACGACGGCAATGTTTACTAATATCATCATGCCCGGTGCAAGGGTTACTGACACTCGTATACAAGAGTAAGCGAATGGTTTTAGAAAGCCGTCATGGCTGACTCCATTTTATTTCCTAGAGATAACACTTTACATCATATTTATTTAATAATAGTCGTGAATGGGTCCCTTTAAGATTCCTATACAGGGTTTCGGGGTTAAATGAAAGATGCCATGAAGTTGACTTTTGGAGTTTGGATTACTAAGCAGCAGTTTTATTTCGGTTTAATCCAATGAGCCCTGAATTTTACATTTGTGTAATGTCGATTTTGGTTTTTTTTTCTCCAAAAATAAAGCACCAAGTTTCATCAAGCAATCATCTGTATATGATTCTGTTGTGTATGATTCTTTAAAGACTCATCAGTGTCAGTGATGGTACGGTACTGGAGTACTAGTAAAGGTGAAGCTCATTTGGAATTATCTGTTAAAGCACAAAAAATTAAGGTATGAACTTACTCAGTTTTAACTTCATCAGGAAGGATGGAAGGAAATGAATAGCAGGACTATACAGGGGAAGCAGGATGGATGTCAGTCTGTCAGTCTGTGTCTCTTTTTTTCTGCTTAGCATGAAGTGTTTGCATCATCTGACCCTGATACTCTGACAAGTACACACGCTTCATCATTGTTCCTGTTCTTCCCTTTGTCTCTTGTGCATTGTTGCTCTGGCTTGGGTGCTTGCTTAAGGTCTGTCCCTTCACTTCCTCCACGCTCTCATTTTGTGTGTGTGTGTGTGTGTGTGTGGTATTTGGCAGATGTGTCAGTGTGCCTGCAGTACTTTCGGTCCCCAGGTGGCTACTGGGCTGTGTGTGTGTGTGTGTGCGTGAGAAACAGTTATTGATGCTCAGGTGTGCAAGAGCTCTTTATTGCAGCCTCTGAATACTGGGCATGAAGACTTACACAAGCTCCACACACCGTGAACATGGTGAGCACACACACACACAGGTATTTGTCAGAGTATACTGTGTGTGTGTGTGTGTGTGTGTGTGTGTGTGTGTGTGTGTGTGTGTGTGTGTGTGTGTGTGTGTGTGTG
>JAOUQZ010000001.1:32549566-32577029 GCA_028564935.1 Neosilurus hyrtlii
TGTGTGTGTGTGTGTGTGTGTGTGTGTGTGTGTGTGTGTGTGTGTGTGTGTGTGTGTGTGTGTGTGTGTGTAAGAGGTGCAAAACCGTGTGAGTTTGTGGACCGAAGGCTCAAAACACATCACAGGTATGTTTGGTTCACATCAGGACAAGCGTAGAAAACAACAGGCCACTGTGTGTGAGTGTGTGTTTGCGTAGCGTGTCTTCCCTGCGTCCGTAGCGAGTGCCCAGCGCCGTCCTAACACTCTCCAGATGGACCCGTTCGGGGAGCTGTTCTTGGCACAGCCATCCGTGGCCGAATGTCACAAATACTTTCCTTTATTTAGGAACGACTCAGCCTGAGGGAGGCGGGGTGGTGGAGTCGGAAAGGGGAATGACTCGCACACACAACATCTGGATTTTATTAGGAGCTGCTGGGAAAAAAATCAGAAAAGGAAGTTTTCTCTCTGTCTCTCGAGCCTTTTTGGGGAGAGCTGGACTCAGTACGACTGTCTCACAGCCGACCCTGCAGGGAACAGATGGTGGAGACAACCAACAGACACGACGCAGAGAAACAGAGAAGACATTTGGGTGGAAGATTAGACACACAGATTTGCAGTTTTTATATTGTGTTACTTGCCTAATGGTTTGTCACAGTTTTCTATAGTATCATATACTGTCATCTAGGCCTATACCGGATATCTGCACCCTATATTAAGGCACCCCAAGATAAGATGTCGAGTTATCTGTATGCCACACTCTTCAGCATTTAATTAGAAGATGCCGCCTTTACATTTTGTCCAAATACCGACTTCGTTGTGGTCACGCATAGCAGCGAAATGTTTTTCTTCACATGTCCCAGCTTGGAGGGAAGCCGTCCCCATACTTTCTTCCAAATTAGTCAGACTTTATCTTGAATTCCACCCAAAATGCTGCTGATGAAGAGTGAACCATTCAGAAGGCTGGTTTCCTATTTGGGAAAATTTCTGCTGTGGGCATTGCACTGAAGCAAGTATGGGTAAACAATTTGTGACTAGATCATGCACAGTGAAAACTGCATGTAAAAAATCGTGTAAAGTGTTGTCAGTATATGCTTTGTTTACCTTCAGTCCAGCTTTAGTAGAGTCCTTGGACACAAGCTGTTGTCTGTCCTCTGAATTTCGTACAGTTTTATCTTTATCAATTCATTACACTATCATGTAAGTAATATTTTTAAATGATTACCCCTACTACTTGGCAACCCATGTCCATAGAGTGCACAAATGGACATGAGCATAGGAACAATGTAAGCAGGATCTTGCAGCATGCGTCCACTTTAAATTGTCCATTCTGTCTTGCTGTCGCGTTTCTCCCAGCACACCCAGTGCATCGTGGGTTCTTGCTGGGTCCCCATGCTGTCCCATGTCCCACTGCACTGCTGTCTGACATTTGCGCTGCTCTGCATGACCTCGGCATTTTTTCTCACACACGTCGCTGCACTCGGGCTGTCTCAGAGGCTCTGGTTCACACACACACACACACACACGCGCACACTCGCTCTCTCTGGGGTCTGTTCAGCTTTTGATTTAGCATTTATTGCGATCTCGATGTTTATTTTTGTTCAACATATTTGCTCAGCTGAGGTCGGTGGCCCGGTCTCACAGTGTGCAGATGTCCCTTCTGTTATTAGACAGATATGCAGCTGGAGATGAAATACACTATTCAACCACATTCGTAGATAAATAAATGGATAAATAAAGCATCTATATGGATTGCCATGACGTACATGCGGCAACAGATTCAGAAGCATGGATTACAAAACTGTGGGCCTCATTTTAATAGCCACTGTCCCACTATCGTGCCTGCGCAAGCCAGGATTTTGTCCAGGCTACCCGAGGCTTGTAACCGAGGGCTTTAAGGCTCAAGCTGAAAACCTGTTTACGTTTCTGCTATCAATCATATAGCCCAGTGGTTTCCACAGCCATATCACACCGCCTTTCATATAACGCCACCCACTCCACCCAAACCACACAGCATGGTTGCATCCAAAGTATCAACACCGCGGGTGGATGCAAATGTTTTTTTCAAACTTAATCCATTCATAATTAAGCTGAGCTAGCAAGTTGTTAAATAAAATACAACTAAAACAATTTTATATCACTACGTGTGTCTTTATTTACACAGAGCTAGATGTTAACATCACAGTGTCTAACGGACTAAAAGAGATAAACCCCGCCTTCCACTTTGACACCACCTTACGCCTTGCTTGGCCTCACCTGGCCTAGTAGTACTGAGGTGCAGTCAAGCCCCAGAAGCGCCGATAGAAATGTCAGTGACGTTGGCTCGAACTAGCCCGCTCGGTTCTGGCGTGAAAGTAACAAAGCGGCTAATTATATCTTTCTGCTTGGGTAATAATTTGCATTAAAAAAACTTTGCCTGGGTATCAAGAAATGATCTGGAAAAGATTGTAAAATTTTTGTTTTTATTTAAAATGTATTTATTAGTGTTTATAGCTATTTTTCATTTGCTGACCCCTAATCAGGAACTTTATGATGAGTAATCTTGCTTTTTAGAGAGTGTTGGAAGGTTGATGGCCAGAAAGTCACTTCACATAGCCACAGTTGTGAGATCCACAGAAGGACTTATGGAAAGCTATGAAAATATGATATGCATAAAATTATGTATAAGAATTACGATTTTGCCCACATTCTTCTGAAAGAGACAGCCTTGCAGCATGCAGATGCTACGACCTAGCATTGTATGCTATGTTTGTACACTGTATACTGTATGTGCCAGGCACAGAAGGCTTACCAACCCACGGAGGGGTGGATGAATGGGTTCCGGGGTACCCAGTGTCGGCCAGGAGGACAACTGAGACCCTGCTGTTTTGATGTGCTGCCCGTGTTTGTGTGGCATGACGGGGAGCAGATGTGGAAAGGCAGGCGGTCGGGCATGGTGCCAGAGCAGCTGGAAGAAATTAAAAACAACAGCATTCCTGGAGACTGGGGGAATTACAGAGCACGGGAGAGCAAGCAAGTAAGAGTGAGAGAGGGAGAGAAAGGAAGAGAGAGAGGGAGGGGGATAAGAGAACGCATATGGTGAGGAGGAAAAGAGACAGCAAGAAAGACAGGCAGTAGACGCTTTCTTTGTGTGGAAGTCAGAGGTCCAGAACATAGCGCGAAGGGACTGGGGAAGCCAATGGGAGCCAGTGGCGGCACAAAAACACGCACAGTGGAAAAAACATTCCACTTTTCTAAAGCCTTGTCATTACACAATGGTTTCTGTTGCTGCTTCAGTAAAAGCACATGTCTGACGATCTATAAAAGCTCCACAAATAGCTCTGAATTACAAACTGAGGAACATCAAATTGGTCTGTTTTACCCGCCAAATAACTGTGGGTTTCCTCCTTAGTGGCCCAAGGACAGCATGACAGGCTGACAAAGAGGCGTAACGTCATTACTAAAGAATTATACACACAGCTATGGAGCTCCAGGAGGTCCATTACAAACTCATCACACCCAGAGTAGATCCATTCAGCTTATTGATCTCCCAGTGTGACTTCTCGTTAGAAGGGTGTGTGTGTGTGTGTGTGTGTGTGTGTGTGTGTGTGTGTGTGGTTCTGCGATGGAGAGTGTGTATGTGTGAGCAGCAGGTTTGTTTGGGTCAGATCCAGACTGACTAATCTAATAAGCCAGATTCATGTTTATGGGATGCTGTAACATGCTGGAGTCAGATGTTCAGAGAAGATGATTGACAGCTTACTCCAGATGCTCAGACTGTCTGGAGGACGTGGTACTTCGTCATCATCTCTCCCTCTTTCTCTCTCTTTCTCTCACACACACACACGGTGAGAGTTTTCCTGTCCTTAGCCATAACGTGAGCACAGATGGTCACAGATGGGGTTTGTGCATCGTGGACATATTAAAGTGAAATCCAGATCCGTGTGTTTTCTGCCCCGTCCTTTAGCTGGTCATATTAAACAGCTGTCTGTAATCCCACGGTAGATAGTGACAAGGAGGCAAAGCAGGACAGATGACTCTCTCTCTCTCTCTCTCTCTCTCTCTCTCTCTCTCTCTCTCTCTCTGTTTTTCAAATGTTGGAAGCTCAGAACCTCTTAGGACAATCCCAGAATCCTCTGGGAGAACATGCAGCAGTTGCCAATAGAGATGAGAGGGTGCAGGATCCCCACAGGAGCAAATTAAGTTTTGATTACAGGCAGCATTTCAAACAGGATGCCTTGCAGCATCAGTCACATACAGCAGAAGTCTCAAAGGAATCAGGTGACTTCCGAGTCCTCAGATACCGGGTTGGTTATTATTAAGTTGTGTTCACATTCAGCGAAATGACCTATTGTACTGTTAACTCAAAGACCATTGGGCCGATCAGTGATAGAAACACTTCTTCAACCCCTTTTTTAAGTGATTTATTCCACTATACAGAAAATTCAAGTTGTTCCAAATTTAGCTGGAGCGGAGTGGATGTGCGTGTTGGGGTGGTGTCCTTAAAAATCAACTTATGTATACTTATTTGAGTATACTCAAATAAACTCGAGGTGTGTTCTAATGGCTTCCTTGACCCAGAAAACTATAATTTAGCCTTTTAAATCCTTGAAAAATATTAATTAGTAGTCAGAATATGGTGAAATGGCGTTCTGGGTGGCCACTTTGCATTTATGCAAATTAAGTGATGTTATATTAAATTCAATTCCAATATTAGTCCAACGATTAATATTCTTCATATAACGGATGTTTAGTTTTGTTACCGTCACTTATAATTTTCTTTTCATAGAATAGTATTATTTATTTTCATTTTCTTTTAAATCCTTATATGCTCTGTTTATTCCCAGACAAAAAGCGCCTCTTGGTGTTGGAGCTTAGACTTTTTTCACTTTCAATTTTTAAGGACCACCCTACTGTGTGTGTATCTGTTTGTTGATCCAGCATGTATTTGACTTAGGTGACAGATGGACGCAGAGGTTTGGGTTTACCTGTGTACACTGCGCCATGGCACAGAGACTATGTCCTGTGCTACACACACACACACACACACACACACACACACACACACATACACACACCCAGTATACTGGCCTGCAGCTATTTTTGTCAGCAAGGGCATTAACTCTAACACCTGTTCTGTTTAGTGCCCAGGGGCATTGGTCATGTTCTTAATAAACGCACTGCTATCAGAGGCCACCTTCCCAAGGGTAGGATCTGGAGGCGAAAAGATTGACAACTTGGCACCATCAACCTTTAAGATTGTATCCTATGATTTATCTTTCATTTACAAAAGGAAATGCTGATAACTGTGGCTTCAACAAGAGGTGATGCTAGACACCTTCCATCCGATGAGTTTGACAAGGGACGCTGGCCAAATAACTTACAATAAATATTGTTGTTTATTAGGTACAAACATATCCGATCAAACACCGATGTTCTAAAACTAATCCCAGAATACATTAACAGACACCAATATTAACCAGTTAGCATAACAACATACTTCATCAAACACTGGAACCAGTGTACCAACAACTGACCAAAATTTCAACAACCGTCACCAAGGTGGCATCATGGTTAGCACTTCCACCTCACGGCAAGAAGATCCTGGGTTCTCTCCATGTTTGCATGTGTTTTCTCTGGGTCCTCAGGTTTCCTCCCACAGCCCAAATACATGTATGCACATTAGGCTATTTCGGGTTTCTTGATTTCCCCAGGTGTGAATGTGAGTGTGAATGGTTGTGTGTCGGTTTTGATCCTGCATTGGTATGGAGAGGTGTTCAGGGTGTACCCTGCCTTTGTCCAGATTCTGCTGGGAGGAGCTCCAGCCTCTCTGCACCTCTAATAGGTAATAAGACTAAAGCAGTTCAGAAAATAAAATGTAACAATTAAAATGAGGCGAGCTTTAAAATCTGGATCTTTCAAACCCCATCCTGGTGCTCTGTTTTCTTGCACACATCAGTTCCTGCCTTATTCAGGAGATTTTCTGAGATTTATGTAATCAGATCTAGCCAATTTAAATAGGTACTCAGAATCAGAATACTTTATTGATCCCGGAGGGAAGTGTGTGCACACAGTTGCTCCATGCCAAGTAAAGATCAAGATAAAAGTCTTGTTAAGAAAAACCACAAATGTCATATATATATATATATACGGAAACCTACATACTTGTATGTAAGTCTAAAATTAGAAGTTAGTAATATCTATATAAACAGATAGAGAATGAATCCTGTCAGTGAGTAATATGTACAGTATCATCAGTATGATAAACAGTAAAATGTAAATGTATAATAGTGGATGTTGTTGCTGTATGGAGGAGTTGTACAGTTTAATGGCCACAGGTAGTAAGGGTTTCCTGTGTGGTTCAGTGGTGCATTTAGGTGGTATCAGTCTCTTACTGAACGTGCTCCTGTGACTGATCAGCAGGTTATGAAGCGGGTGGTTGGGATTTTTCAATATTGTCTTTATTTTGGCCAACATTTGATTTTTCGACACTACCGTCAGAGAGTCCAGCTTCATCCCCATAATGTTACTGGCCTTGCGGATCAGTTTGTTTAGTTTATTTGTGTCTGCAACCTTCTCTGCAACCTTCACTGCTACCAGCATAGAGAATAGCGCTGGCCACAACAGACTCATAAAACATCCTAAGCATCTCTTCATCTCTTCATTGGCGTCGTGGTTAGCACTTCCACCTTCCAAGCAGGAAGGTCCTGGGTTTGAGTCCCATGCTTGATGAGGGCACGTTTGCAGGTTCTCGCCATGCTTGTGTGGGTTTCCTCCAGGTACACTGGTTTTCTCCCACAACCCAAAGACCGGTAAATTAGGCTAATTGGCTGTGCCAAATTGCCCTTAGGTGTGAGCTGTTTAGGGTACACCCCCCCAGTCTACCTGCAACACTGCAACTCTTCTGGAAGGTGGATGTGTAAGAAGATGTGTTGTCTTCTCTGCACCAGTGTGTGAATCTCTGCAACAGCAGTGAATTAAGAAGAACATTCTGGAACTCCTCACCAAGGACCCCAACCCGATAGCTGTGTTTTCGAGTTATTTCTTGGAAGACGGTATTATGTGCACCAGTACTGAGTGCTGAGTAGATTCAGAGTGGAGAGCCTAAAGTGGTCTTGCAGTATCTCATTACAGCACTTTACCTGTTGTAGCACACCTGAGTCAACTCACAAATGGCTTTGTAATTACTTTCTGAGTTGAAACAGGTGTGTTAGAGCAGAGCAAACATGTACCACAGGTGATGCGAGGCATCTCGATCATCAAGCTGAAAACCTGCAGTACCAAATCAGCAACTCTGCAACCTCAGGTACTACTGTACAATGCCCTCTGTCCGCCCGCAGGAATCGTTCTTTTAGACCCAGTCAGCCATCTGCAGCTGTTGTCACAGTAAGGTCGAGCACTAATTATCTGCCTGTTAGCAGTTTGGCTGTGACCCTGTATGTTTGGTTATTTTTGCACTTGACAGTTCTGCTGATAGGAAATCAGGGCTGGGAGCCTATGGAAGGGAGGGGAGGGGGGGGGGGTGCTGCTGAACCTGGTCTGGACAACCACACAGTTTGGGCATGTGTGTGAGAAAGAGTGTGTGAGTTAGGGAGCAGGAGAGGAGGCCTAACTGACCCATTGGAAGGTGACAGGCGAGTGGAGTAGAAGGCAGCTGATCCACAGTGAGTGACAGGACTGAGACAAGAGGCGCCTGAAAGAGCCTGCTGCTCGACACATGCTCATGGAGAGTCTCACACACACGTGCACACATATAATTATACTTGCTTATGAGCGCACGAATATATTCACCCGTATTCGCACTCTTTTTTAACCATGCTTAGTGTCTCAGCATTGCACATTGTTCTGAGTTAATGCACAGGCATACTGTAGACTGAAAAACGTAGGATCTGTCACTTTATGAGCCCTGACAGTGATACCGTCTGGGTAAACAGTTCTCCTGTAATGAGTTTTAAATCTGCTTCTCTCTGAATCTGGAACCCGTGACCAATGGCAGCCATGTCTCTTAACAGGATTTACATGCTGACAGACTGTGCACAAGATACTCGGAGATACTGTTTCAGGGACTGGGCTAGTGCCTTGTGTGAGGTGGTGGAGGAAGAAAGGGGTCAGGAGGACAAAGGAGCCAGGAGGACAAGCTGCCCTTTTGCCCCTGGATAAAGTGATAGCACTTGACTAGTGTAGGCAGAGAGATTGAGGGGGGGTTTGCCTTGTTTGGAAGAGGGATAGTTTGAAAAGAAGAGGAAAGAGCATGGATATAGGTTTTTACCTAGATTTTACTTTAATATATATTTTTCCTGTTATATCATTAATGTGCACCATTAGAAATGTAGGGACCCACGTGTCGTTTTACCTTGAGATATAAGGACAATCCTGTCTTAAAACTCATTCCAAGAGAGCATCAGATGGCTGCAACATCAACATGATTAACCCAATGTTGGGATGTAACCTGATGTCAAGAGTGTCACTTGTGAGGAATGAGCCTGTTTGCTTAGGGAAGTCTTTGTTATGGAATGAGGTTTCATGATGGGTGTATATAGATGTTTGTAGACTCTGTGACGGTGCCTGCATGATTGAGGGGAGATCTTATGATGGCGATAACCTCTTCTGATGGACTTTGAAGGAGGTTTGCTGATGGTGTTCGAGTCTGAATGGGGTTCCAGGAAGAGCTATAAAGGTCTATACAGAAAGGCTCGGCGATATATAGCTAAATTATTGTTATCGTGATATAACCATTTGTGTCATCTGCAAATTGAATATTGCCAATATGGCAATTCAGCACAATATTACCTTTCATTCAGAAATGAACAGGTTTTTACCTTCATGAACGCATTAATGAAGGGTCTGTATAACATAGCATGATACATAGAACTTGCTTAATAAATATTAGGTCTATTATAAGATCTGATGCTGATAAGTAGGCAAAAGTCAGAGATGGAGGAGCAGAAATGATTCATGGGTGGAAAAGTACATGGTGCAAGAACAGCAGTGGGGTGCAGGTGTACAGAAGAGCATTTAAATAGTGAGTGCCTCCTGTCTGAATGTTGTGTCATGCCCCCCACCCCCCCCCCCCCCCCCCCAAAAAAAAAAATATGTTCATATCGTCTCATCATATGATAAATATTGTTATCGAGAAATATATGAAAATATCACAATACAATTTTTAGTTCATATCGTCCAGCCATAGTATACACTAGTGCAATATTCACCAACCCCGGAGTTTCTGGAGATTCATCAACCTGAAGACTTTAGCTCCATCCAAATCATGCCGACATGACTATCTACTCATTGGCTCAAAAAGTTCTTGATCAACTAAAAGAGGTGTGTTTGATTTCAGTTGGCAATAAAATCTGCAGGAAGATTAATCTTCCAGAACAGGGTTGGTGACCCCTGCACTAATGTGAATGGTAAAGTCAATACCTGTTTTATTTAATGTCTGTGATGTAGGTCGGCTTTATGACGTATGGAGCCTTGAAGAAGGTTTGAGCATGGAGGTAGAGTCTGTGGTGCTACACTCTGATTGAGGTTACTCTCTGTAACTGAGTTAAAAGTAATAGGTGCTGGATTAAGGTGTGAAAGATGCTCTGTAATGAAGATGGACTCTTCGAAGGAAGCAAACTGTAAAGGAGCTTTGTGCCGTGATGGATGTAGACTCTGTGATGAATGGTTTGTCTCTGCTCTTAACCGTATCATAAAGAAGTAAACTGGAATTAGATGTACACTCTGCGATAGAGGTATTGTATTGTCTCTGCAGTGGAGGTAGAATGTGATGGATGGGGACTCTGTGCTGGAGATACACTCTGCGATAGAGGTGTGTTTTGTGATGGATATAAACTCTGTGATGGACAGCAGCAGATCCAGCTGCACTTGTCACTGACAGTCAAGCTCCTGCTAAGGGGGGGCAGTTCGGGAGCAGGGTGGAGAGTGGAGGACACTGATGGCAATGCAAGGACTTGCAGGGGGCCAGGCAGGGATCCCGTCAGCAGCAGCTGAGCACGAGAACAGGTGCTACGCAATGTTTCCAACACAAGCAAAATGTATTTACTCACAGAGCCTTGACACGCTTCGCATGTCTATACTGCAGCACACTACACCTATGAAAGATATTCTGACTCAAGATAAAAACACATACATTAAAGTGGTGTTGGAATCGGAAAGTTATGTCATCATCTGCTCCACATTAAAATGTTGCTGAGATTTTGAGTTGTTGAGGAGCATGAATTACCAGTACACAGTGGCCTACACTGCATAATCTTTATATTCCCTACTCCTATATACTTTAAACTTATGAATGAATGCTAATGATATACTGTTTCTTCATCTAAAGCCACCATTAGAGCTAGTCGTACTTTAGTAGTAAGCCAAAAGGCTTTGTGCGTGTAGTATATACAATATGTAGCTGTTTTATTATATTCACATCCACTGGATTGTGATAAATATAACATTTTTTTATTATTTTATTCAAAATTTGACTTTTACAAAATAATTTCACTTTGCGGACGGTGTGCCATCAGCAAAATAAACAAACAAACTGCCAAACTTATAGCAATTTATTTCTTTGGTGAAAAATTCGACTGCAGTAATTCTTGAAAATTGACCATTATACATTCTTAGTATTCTTAGTAGTCATTAAATACTTTCATTTCAAGTTTTGTTGCTTTTTAAATTTTTTGTACTTTCGATTAAGTGCAGTATGTTCAAAAAATGGCTTTGCCGTTGTCTTTTTTTTCTGTACTTATGGTACATGCTCTGATACCCTACTAATACAGGAGCCAATCAGAACATGTAATTGCTCATATCCAGTGAGTGTAGATAAATTAATGAACAAACAAATAAAAAAATATTTAAACCTATATATACATTTTACTAATACGACTATTAAATATACAGTTATGCGCATAGTTTGTATTTTTGCTTTACTATGTGTCCAGACTTTAGTTCAGATCATTTTGAATACACTCTCTTCCTGTAGGTAGCGCCAAAACGAAGGTCGGAACAATGCCAGATTCACCAGCCGATGTGAAAACCCAGCCCAGGTTAACTCCGCCCACAATGCCACCCCCACCACCTGCTGTGAGCCAGGCAGCCAATCGTAATGCATCGTTCACACCTACAACCAGTAAGTAATCAACTTTCTCTGTGATACAAATGCATGGTGTAGCACTACTGCCAATATCTACTATCAGTAGCAGCATAAGATTAAAGGCTCATTAAAATCTAAATCCATTTATATGTAATAACTGTGTGTGTGTGTGTGTGTGTGTGTTTAGGGTATTGTGCTGAGTGCTGATGCTGTGAGGTGTGTTTGCAGACTGTATTTGAAGCGGGGTGTATGTTGCTTACATAGCCGGACACATCTCTCTACCCTATATAGCAATGACAGGCTGTGTTGTTTCACCTGTTGTGTTTGCCGCTCGCCACTAAAAGCAGAGCGCAAGTGCAGCGTCACATGATGTAGTCGCATGTGTGCAGCCTGCAAGGGAGAGATTAACCAAGGCTATTTCATGAGACACAGTCAGTCTGTATTTAATATATATATATATATATATATATATATATATATATATATATATTATTGCGACATCAGGAAGAAGTTGGGTTTAGTGTGTCAGTGTGTCATACAGTATTACATAGGGAGGTTTGTTTTTTCCGCTTGAGCTTTCGACAACAATATAAATTATACATCATATTTGGTCTTGCGTGTTTTTTAGACCTCTTGCAGAGGTTTGCACTCGGTAGTGTCTCGTTAAGGTGGGAATACACAACACCCTTTTCTTTACTGTTAAGGAAGACTGAGTGGGGATGACGAGAGAGTTTGTTTTTATTTGTTCAATAATATTACTTTACTTTTTGCCACATTAGCCTTGTAGCTCCAGTGTGAAAATTAAATGCCCCGGTATGATGGGATACGTTTGTTCTGTTGTAATGTAAAACAGGATGTTTGCTTGCATCGGGATAAGAGGGAACATTGAAAAGATGATACACAGGGATAAGGAGATGAGGGCTGAACCCTAAACCTGCAAATCTGCTCCCGGGTGTCCCAATTTAGCCACACACCTGCTGAAGGAAGCCGACCAATGCACCAATGCTATTTTTGACCTCTCTTTAACAAGTTCCTCTTATAGCTGTGTCCCAGTAAGTGTCTGGGTGGAGTGTGTGTGTGTGTGTGTGTGTGTGTGTGTGTGTGTGTGGGTATGTGTGTGTTAAGCTTGTCCACACACACATGCTGCCACTCTCAGTTGGCAATGAGGCGCTGTGTACAGTTGCCTGCAGTGCCCGTGTTTTCTCTGTTCAGCATGCGTGTGCCGGTCAGGGCCAAGCAGGAGAGAGCGGAGGCTGAGGATAATGAAGGTCTCTATAACAGAGCGTGTCTGTGTGTGTCCACAGTGCTGAATGGGAGCAGCCACTCACCAACTGCGCTTAACGGGGCTCCGTCCACCCCCAACGGCTTCAGTAACGGGCCAGCCGGCTCATCCACCGCGGCTCTGCCTACACAGCAGCTTCCCCCGGCATGTGGAGCTCGCCAGCTCTGTAAACTTAAACGCTTTCTCACTACTCTGCAACAATTTGGCAATGACATCTCACCTGAGATAGGGGAGAGGGTGCGGAGCTTGGTGCTTGGCCTCGTGGTGAGTCTGTGTTTGTGTGAATAAGTGTGTTTTAGTGTGAGTGTAACATTCTGTCCAGACTCGTATTTGTATTTATTTGTTTTATTTGTGTTATGGGTGTGTGTGTGTATGTGTGTGTGTAGTGGGGTGGTCGGCCTAATGATGTGTGTGTGTCTGGCTTGTGTGCTCTGTTAATTTGAAAATTGATGCATATGTGTAGGTAGGTATGTGAATGCGTGTTATCATTTATCTGTCTGTCTGTAGATAGCTAGGTTAATCAGTCTGGTGTGTGTGTGTGTGTGTGTGTGTGTGTGTGTACGCATGTGTATCAGAATTCAACTCTCACTATAGAAGAGTTTCACTCCAAACTGCAGGAAGCCACTAACTTCCCTCTTCGACCCTTCGTCATCCCCTTTCTCAAGGTGAGAACACACACACACACACACACACACACACACACACACACACACATAACTTGTGAAGAGCCACTCCTTATGGCACACCATATGGGGTAAATTCTGAAACACACAGGCAGAATGATGAACAAGTGGAGGGTGGATGGATGACAGCCAGAATCAGATAACACGCACACACACAAGAGCCCATACAGACAGTGTGTGTGAGAGAGAGAGAGAAAGAGAGAGAGAGAGAGAGAGAGAGAAAGAAAAAGAGAGAGGAATAGATAAAGGGACTGAGAGTGAGAGGTTTTTTTGGTGTCAGACTCCGTGAGGGATTTGGAGCTGAGAGACCTTAGTGTCCTGCTGTGTCTCACTCCACGCTCCTGTCCTCTGTTCATGCTTTGGGTTGACACTGTGATAGTTCGTGGTAGTTGCAGTTTTATTTTTCTCTTGAATCTTCACACAGCCGAGATCAGCCTCCGCACCAGGATCTCATCCCAGCATGCAGTGTTACTTTACACTGACATTGCCTGTGTGTGTAGGAGGAAGTCCCATGTGAACATCTCAGTCTTGTAAAATCAAAACTTTGATGTAAAACTTCAAAAAAAAATTATAAATGTTATATTATGTAGGAATGGTGGGATCTGATGGGTCCCCTGTGTCAGGATTTTTAAAAAAAAATATATTGCATGTGGATGATACTTGAATCAAAAAGATTGAATCTCAATTTTGTCATGGTCATGTGGAGTAGATAGAAATGGAGAAGTATACCATAAAAATTTTGTTTTTTTTGTGTTTCTGAGTAAAACCTTTTACAAAGCATGGCGTGGCATTAATTGTTATTTATATGAAGTACTGACAGTATTCACAGTACTGTCTTCGTAATTTTACCAGCAATTCAGTGGAACATGTTGCTGTTCACAAGAGTTCTGACTTGTTTCCACTGTGAGCTTCATTAGCAAGCATATTTTTTGCACCAATGCCTTCCAGTCATCAAGCGGATTCTTATCACCGGAACACAAATCCATGAATTCCGTTTAGATGCACCGTCTGTGTGTGTTTGTGTGTGGTGTGTCTGAGACTATATTTTACCAAGAGGCAGATTTATTGGCAGTGTCCAGGACATCAGTCACAAAACCCTGAACATCTGTAACAGCTGCATAGTGTCACACTGTCAGAGAGAGAAAAAGAGAGAGAGAGTGAGACTGAGAGAGTGAGAGTGAGCTCTCCTGGTGGGCCAAAGATGATGTCTGGTTTATTTCAACTTCACCACTGGCTTGTATTACTTTCTCTCTTTGCTTTTGGCTGCTAAATAACAAACCTGTAACACATCTTCTATTCCCTCTTCAAATATGCCAGCCTTCTAGAACCATCCCTTTTATCACTCGTAAATTTTTCTGGTGTGTGTGTTTGTGTGTGTGTGCGTGCGGGGGTTTTGTCAGGCCAACCTTCCTCTCCTGCAAAGGGAGCTGTTGCACTGTGCCCGTTTGGCCAAGCAGACCCCTGCTCAGTACCTGGCTCAGCACGAGCAGCTACTGCTGGACGCCAATGCTAACTCGCCTCTCGACTCCTCCGAGATCCTCCTGGAGCTCAACGAGCACGGCAAGAGGAGAACGCCTGACAGGTACACCTTCACCCACTCCAACAAAGACTGGACACACAGACACTGTTCCTCCATCTCTTTGTAAACTGGATTCTCCATAAATCCACTTGCCAATAAATATCTTTACAGTCAAAGTGGAAACACAGAGATGCACTGTAAATGTCATCATAACCCTCTCATCACCCTCACACACGTTACCACACACACACACAAAACTAAGTCACTGGACTTATTTTGGAATAAAGAGGAAGGGTTTGAGTGAGTGAGTGAGAAAGTGAGTGCGGGCGTAGGTGAGTGAGCGAGTAAGGTAGTAAACACATGCATAGGAGAGTGAGCGAGTGGGTGAGTAAGAGGGAGTCGGTGGGTAAGTGAATGAGTGAGTGAGTGAGCAAATGAATGCATAGGTGAGTGAGGGAGTGGGTGAGAGGGTCAGCAAGTGAGTGAGCTAATGAGTAAGTGTTTGTGTGGGTGGGAAAGAGTGGGTGAGCGAGTGAGTGATTGACTGTGTGTGAGTGAGTGAGGGAGTGGGTGGGTATTTGAGCGAGTAAGTTAATGAGTGACTGTGTGTGTAAGGGAGTGGGTGAGTGAGCGAGAAAGTGAGTTACTGGGTGAGAAAGTGCGTGCGGAGAAGAGTGAGGAAGAGGGTGAGTGAACAAGCAAGTGAGTTAATGAGTAAGTTTGTGTATGAGTGAGGGGGTGGGTGGGTAGGTGAGTGTGTGTGCGTGTGGAGGAGCGTGAGAGTTCGGGTAAACGAGTGAGTGAGTAAATGTGTGCGCAGGTGAGTGAGTGAGCGGATGTGTGAGTGAGAGAGTGAGTGGGCGGGTGAATTGGCGGGAGAGGTACAATTTTGCGTGAATCAGTGAAGGAAGAAAGAATTACTACTTTGGGCCAGAAAAAGCCAGAGGCTAAGAAAGACATTGACATTAAATAACATCCACAATCATGGAATCAAGATAGTAGAGATAACAGTGATTAAATTCCCAGCATCCATTTCAGGCTGATAACAACAAAAAAAAAAGTGTCAGAGAAAACATACCAGATCTCAGATGGCAAGACGTTTGGAATTTGGTCTAGAAATGAAATTTATTTGCTTATTTGTGGAAATGTTTTCTTATTAAGCGACAAGACTTTTTTGTTTGATTGTTTGTTTGTTTTCTTTTGTTAGAATAAATTTTATCCTAATTGGGCTTTATGTTTTATCCTGTCTATTATATACAGGTGATTTCTAATGTGAAAGATTAGCTGTGAGGGAGTGCTTTTACAGGTCCTGGACTTTACACTGCACAGATAATTGTATTCTGTTACATGAACACTGTGCAGATACTGTTTATAATAGGGTTTTCCCCCTATATTTTATTTACCTTACATAGATAAGCCCTTTCTCATCTTTAAAATGTTTTATATTGCTAATAATTAAAAATCAATAACTAAAATAAAATAAATAAATACATTAATTAAATAGTGTTGGGTCCTCTGGGTCATAGTCAGTCTGCGCTAACTGTATGCTGTGATTGGTAGCTTCAGTCACGTTATCTGGAAGTTGAGCACAGTTCAACTCTGCTCAGTGAACCCACCCACTTCCCATCACTCGAGAAAATTTCACCTGTCATTACTGCATATCCCAGAATTTCATTGACTTTTTACATGGTTTCTCGTCACCACGTTGCTTCCGTGTGTGTGTGTGTGTGTGTGTGTGCCACTTGAGCTGTATACACATGTTACCCAATTTATACTGCTTTTGCAAATAACACACACACACACATTCTCACACACACACACTTATTGGAATAAAAAAAAAAAACAGATTTAAAGAGCATCTCTCTCTCTCTCTCTCCCCCTCTCTCTCTCCTTTGAGTGCCCTGGTTGCTGCCCATATGTTATGATGTGTCCAGATGGTGATGTTCTGAACCTCTGATCCTGAGAGAGAGAGAGAGAGAGAGAGAGAGGGATGTAACAAAAACACCTCTAGCTCCAGCTGTTGCTTTGATTTGAGAGATTTTGGGCTGGATTTTACTAAGAGGCAAATATTCTCTTTCCCTCTCTCTCTCTCTCTCTCTCTCTTCCTCTCTATTTCTCTCTCTCTCTCTCTCTCTCTCTCTCTCTCTCTCTCTCGCTCGCTCTCTCTCTCTCTCTGTAGAGAATAAAGTTCTTAACAAGTAAAAGGAAAACAAGTGGTTTAAGACCGATTTTAATATCTACACATCTACTTGTTACATGACCAATACTCGTAATCAACTCAAAGAGGGGATTGTGACTAAATTGTTCCCTAAACCTGTCACAGTCTTGTGTGGATTTTCCAGCTAGAGTAGCATTAGCCCTTATCTTAATGGCACAGGGATGCTGGGGCATCTCACTGATGCACACATCCTAAACATGTCTTAAACGCACATATATATGGACATATTCTGGTGCTACTGTGGTCAGGAATAGTGAGGATGCTTCACCTCTGAACACGGTGCCGAACTAAACAGATTAATTTCAGAGGCAGACCAGCCAGATGGCTCGCATACACACCAGTGTCATCGAACATCTGCCAGAGCGAGAGCTCACACTGCGCAGTACTGAGAGAGAGAGAGGGAGAGAGAGAGAATGAAAAAAGAGTGGAGGAAAGAAGACAGAGTGGGATGGAGTGTGGGGAGAGAGGGAGAACACAATAAGCGGGAAAGAATATTAGAAGGAGTGAGAGAGATGAAGAAAGAGATAAAGACTGAGGTGTCTAGAGAAGAAAAGAAATGGAAGGATAGAGAGGAACAGTGTGAAAGAGAAGGGCGCGAGTAAAATTCCGAAAGAGAGAGAAAGTGGCATGTATTTAGAAAGAAAAAGAAGTTGGAAAAAGGTGAGAGAGAACAGAAGGAGCCATAACAAATGGACAGAGGAAAAGAAATGAACAGAAAGAAAAGTGTGCACTAAACACGATGAAAGAGACAGAAATAGATATGGAGAGAGAGAAAAAAAGAAGAGAGTAAAATAATGCGAGAAGTAGAGAGATAGAGGGAGATTAACTGGGATCTTCACAGAGTGCATGCATATGGCACACAGCTGGCCTCAGCGTGTGGAGAGACAGAGACAGAGAGACGCATTAGGGAGACATGCAGCTGGCTCTCTGGCTCGGCTCCGATTAAAGGTGCAGAACATTTTAATTTTCGGTTTATATCAGACGAGGGGGCACTAAGTATTTACTTCTTCACTCACCTTTATGATATTGAGCTTTGTAGTTCCTGTCAGATAACTTTAGACTTGATGTCAATCATCTGTGACCTGTTTCTATTTTTTCTATGGAGCAGTAGAGAAAGGTTTCGCTGTGGAATGCTAGCATGGTTATTCCATGTGAACTTTTCCTGATAAAGACCGTTAGGACTACACATGTGCAAGTGCTACTTGTGAGAAGTTTCTAGAACATTTATTCCCATCCACAGTGGCTTCATTTTTCTGAGCCCACCAAGTTTTGCGTTTAATCCTCTGTCCCTGTTCTTGTGCAGGACCAAAGAGGCAGGAGGTGAGAGGGATGCCCTGCATACCGAGCACATGGCCAAACGGCCGTGTACAGTCAGCCCGAGTCAGCGATTCAGTCCAAGCAGCGGTATTGCAGCTCATGCTCCTCCCAACGGCCTGCCCACTCACCCACCCAATGGTCTGGCTCACCCAAGTGCCCCCGGCCCACAGCAGTACCGCCTGGAGGACATGGCCATGGCCCATCACTACAGAGATGCTTACAGACACGGCGAGCACAGGGATACTCGTGAACGCCATCGTCAGACAGGTTAGGCACACAGAAAAACAAAGACGAAGGTTTCCTTCATTAAATCAGAAACTTTTATAAGATTTGATAAGCACTTTACTGGGTGCATGACTTCAGAAATTAAGTAGCTGATGCTAGTAGAGATCACAAGCAATGCTATCATAGGTTTAACCTCCTAAAACCAGCGTTGTTTCAGTCTCACCGACTTTCCATATCTTGAATTTACAGGTTGCATTTCAGTGCACCAGTAGTACATTCATTTATCATTCATTTTCTGAACCATTTAATTCATTACGGTCGCAGGGAGGCCTAGATCAGCCGACTTTGGTAGAAGGTGGGGTACAGCTTGGCTGGGCCAACACACACACAATTATTCACACTCAATAAAACAGCCAATAAAAGTACTGTGCATGTTTTTGGACTGTGGGAGGAAACCGGAGTACGCAGAGGAAATCCACACAAGCACGGGGGGACACACAGAAAGTCCTGGGAACCCGGGACTTTCTTGCTGTGAGGCGAAGGTGCTAATCACTGCACCATCATGTCTCCTACCAGTAGTACATAACCATTTCCATCATGACATCATCATGCCCAGTAGGTGGGCTTGAGCCAAAATGACAATCCAGGTATGTCTGGGAAGCAGCTGTCGACTGCTGAACCAGGAGCGCTGATTTAGTTAGGGCTGCATTTTCTCTGATTCACATACTCATTCAGGTGTGTGTGTTGCAGCTGTTCATGGAGCGCGTCAGGAGGAGGTCATCGATCACCGGCTCACCGACCGTGAGTGGGCTGAGGAGTGGAAGCACCTGGATAACGTACGTCTGCATATCGGTTCATGTTCACACACCTGGTAACTCTGCTGGGTGCGAGAGGGTGTGTGTGTGTTTGTTTGTGTGTGTGTGTCTGTGAAGTGCGAGTAGATCAAAATGCAGCAAAGTTTGTGTGAGGACTGAGTTATGGTCTTCTCGTGTGCACCACACTTTCATCACAAACATACACAGGCACAAAATCACACACTCACACACACACTCACACACACTCACACATACACAAATACAGGGCATGAGTTTTAAAAGGGCCACAGATGGAATGAAGGACCCAGCGGAGGAAATCCAGCTGGGCTGAGCAGCTGAGACACAGGCTGTAGTCACGGAGAGCGACCGGCCTGTGCTGGGTCCCGGCCAAATTAGAAAACACTCCGCTGAAATAAATATAGACACACACATACACGAAGAAGGAGCGAGAAAGAGAGAGCATAGGGGATGTTTGTGTGTATAGACACACACACACACAGACTAAGAAATAAAGGAACAGTAATGAAAGGAGACAAAAGGTGGAAGAATAAAAATTAGGAATGGAGACAGCAGTAGAATGAGACAGGTTGGGTATGAGACAGGTTGGTGGGAGTGGGGTGGGGTACAAAAAGAATTGAAAATATCTAGTGCAAAGTTATTACAATAGGTGTCAAGTCAAAGTGAAGTCTGATCTGGTCAGCTAGCGCTTTCAGTGCCATCAGGAAAGAACAAGAGAGCGGTGCAAATGCAGATGAATAAAGGCTCAATGAAGCAATGAAAAAAACGTACAAAGAAAGATTATGAGAGAAGACGAGAGTGGGCAAACAACCAAGGACTGGAAAGGAGGAATAATAATGATTAGAGGATGGATGGAGGAAAAAGAAGAGATGCATGATAGCTGGACAGAGAGCATCATGGGTAGATGGATACAGTGTGCATACGGTATAGGAGAGAAAAAGTGGACACATAGAGATAGATGAGTAGACACCAGGACTGGGACAGAAGATGACCGAGAAGAAGGAAGAGAGATGGAGAGGTAGAAAGAGAGCAGGATGAATTGTTTTGGCCCTTCACATTGGCCGCACAGCTGTTCCAGCACTATTGTTACTGCTCTGTTGTGTTTATCCACTCAAACACTCATAGCACTAGTGTCTCACACATACACACACACACACACACACATTCACAAACACATTTGAGCAGATGCACACATCCTACAAAGCACTTAAGGTCGCACCTGGACAGCTCTAATGGGTTTCACAAACACTGCGCCGCTCTGAACTAAAAGCATCGTGTGCCTGGGCTGCTAACACACACACACACACGCACACCAAACACAGCAGGAAGTTTTTATAGCACATCATCATCCCATACCTACAGGTGCTGTTCTGATCAGCCATAAATACACCTCGGTGCAGTTTTCATCAGCGTTCAACTGCGCAATCAATCATATTTTACTACCGATCATGATTCCTGACATTCTCAAGTAATTACATTTATTCAGCTGTGCTACTGGTTGACTTCGGTCAGTCCCCACTGGTATGCTTTAACCATAAGTTTTTACTTCTTATCAATTTATTAATTGATTTATTAGAGCATTGAATTAATCCAAAATAATGAGACCGTTTCATTAAAATAAGTCTAAGGGTATTCTGTACGTGTCTCTATCAGTTGCTGAACTGCATTATGGATATGGTGGAGAAGACGCGGCGCTCTCTGACTGTACTGCGCCGGTGTCAGGAGGCCGACCGTGAAGAGATGAACCACTGGATCCGGCGCTACAGTGACGTGGAGGATATGAAGAAAGGTGCGGACTCATCTTCCTCCGACTCTACTCCTTCGCTGTCTGTGTAATGATGTTTCAAAGAAGATTTTTACGACAATGAGCTTTCATTGAGCTTTTAACTATCAGGCAGTGGCGGCACAGTGGCGGAATAGTGGCGGAGTGGTTAGCACGTCCGCCTCACAGCAGGAAGGTCCTGGGTTCAATTCCCAGCTCGAGCGCTTCTGTGTGGAGTTTGCATGTTCCCCCTGTGCTTGTGTGGGTTTCCTCTGGGTACTCTGGTTTCCTCCCACATTCCAAAAACATGCACAGTAGGCTAAATGGCTGTTCCAAATCTCCCCTAGGTGTGAGTGTGAGTGCGAATTGTTGTGTGACTGTTGGCCCTGTGATGGCCTGGCGAGCTGTCCAGGGTGTACCTCGCCCTCGCCCAGAGTCGGCTGAGATGGGCACCAGCCTCCCCGCGACCCTAATTAGGATTAAGCGGTTCAGAAAATGAATAAATGAAAGGGACTATCAGGCAGTGTTTGTACATCATAAATATTCAATCATTTATTTATTTTGGTAAGGTGCTTAATCTTACTTGGGTTGCAGGAAGGATAGAGCCTATCTCAACCAACTCTAAGCAAAACTCTGGACAGCTCATGAGTACATCACAGGGACAACACACAACCATTCACATCTAGGGGCAATTTGGAACATGGTTCCTGCAGACTGTGGGAGGAGACTTAAGTAAACCCATGCAAGCAAGGGGAGAACATGCAAACTCCTCACTGAGCACGGGACTTGAACCCAAAAGTTGGACGTGCTAACCGCTATGCCACTGTGTCGCCCAGTATCATAATTAGCGTTCCATTAATCCATACCATGGATAGTTTGGCAATATACACTGCCCAGCCAAAAAAAAAGTCACATAGTCAAATATTTTCATGGAGTGCATTGATCTTTGATCACAGCATGTAATGTTCATGCCATTTTTGCTCCAGTTGGTCAGGTCGAGGCTCAGCAACATTAATATGGTGATAAAATGAAGTCAGCTGATGACCTGAATGTACAGAATGAGCAGGTTATCAAATCAATGGACTTTTTTCCCCTAAAGACACGGATATAAAATGTGATTAAGGGAGCATGAGGAATCATTTTCACATACGTATTGGCACACCAGAGTGCTTACTTTAACCCTATTTAGAGTTTTCGGGATGTGCTGGAAAAGACTTTATGGAGTGGTTAGAGTTTTCATGACATTGGTGAAAAATGAACCCAACAGTGGAAGTAAATAAATGTTATGTTGCTTAAGGTTGTTGAAGGCTAAAGGCGGAACAACATATTCCTGTGTGCGACTTATTTTTGGCCGGGCAGTGTACTTACCAATTCTGTCATATGTTCCAGCCATGGTTTAAATTGGTGTCTTTTGTTTCTTCAGTTTTTCTCTGGTGCCAAAAAGATGATGTACAAAGATGATACATGCAATGGGAATCTCAGCCAAAAAGTCTTGTAAAATAACTGTTTTGCTTTGTATAACAGACATTCACCGAGACTTCCTTCATCGGCCTCCATCCGGATACCTGCCGGAAGAGATCTGGAGAAAGGCAGGTAGGAGTCTTGCACCTCAACCGAATGATCTGATGACTGACACAAACACACACACACTCACACACACACACACACACTTATAAGGCCAGGGCTGGGAGAGCAGAGGCTTCTGGGTATCAATAGGGCTGAGTGCTCTCCATCTGTCCCGGCTGTGAAAGGCGACTGCAGTTAAAAGTGCAGTGGAAATGCAGCACCATGGAGCAGCAGCCACAGGGGATGAGGGAGGGCTGAGGACAGAAGGAAGAAAGGATGGGTAGCTGTTTGAGAGGAAGAAATCATAGATCTTCTTCTTTTCAGAGTAGCAGCTGTGGCATTGATAGTAATGATCAGTGCTAAAGTGTAAATCAAAGCGAATGAGAATCAGCCAACATGTTGTTTCAGTTCATCCCATATTAGCGTTGATTCTTTATATCACTGCCGATCATGTCGCTCACTTCGGTTTCGCTCCTGGTCTTCATCAGCAGCATTACATGACAGAGTCCGCTTAAAAGGGTGTGCCTCCCACAGTAAGCAGGTCTCTGCTGCTGCCGACCTGCAGATGTGTGTGCTGCATTTGCACTGTTTTCCAAAGCCCTTTTAATTGCAGTTGTTTTTCACACAGGTGCCCCCAGCATCCCGCTTTCCCCAGCAATAAAGCAACTGCACAACAAACAGGGTGAGTAACAACACCCAGAACCTACCGCCTACCGCTATACTAAAAGTGTGCAAGTATTTGTATGTGTGAGTTTATATGAGGGATGAGTGAGTGAGTGATTTTTACACGTTTCATTAATTTTTTATTTTATATTTTTTAAAAAAGACCTTTGTTATAAACATTTCCTACTACTCATGCATAGCAATGAAACAGGCATCTCTGAAACCATTTCCTGTTTTACTATTCAGAGGCACCATCTATATGGCATATCTAAGAATGAAAGTACATTTTTAAGAATTTCAACCAGTTTCATTATGTAATGTAAAAAAATTTTTTAGTTACAGTAAAGGACAAACCTGTATCCAAGAGAGACAGAAAAAGAACCTTTGGGTTTCCAGAAGAAATAAAACAGTAAAACTGGCCACCCTACCGTTTTCTATTACCTGCTAATTGCTGCATCTGCTCTGGAGTCTCCTTGATAAAATTAATTAAACTTGCAAACTAATCTTGGTGGTCCATTTGCTGAGTCTGATAATTCAGTATCATGGTTCTCGTTGTTACAGAATAGGTGAACAAAGAAACAACAGTCAAATGTAAAGACAGGATGAAAAATAGAAAGATGTAAAGGTGTGGAGAGGATGAACAGAATATTAAGTAGCTCTCCAGCTGAGACAGCTGTGGTATATACGCACAGAGACACACACATACACACACACAGTGAAATCCAGTGTAAAGTCTGGGGGCATGAAATGCATGGGATATGGCAATATATAGTGTTTATAACTACATCATGCAGGTACCTGTGTATATGTCACTTTAGTCACTCTTCTTATTGAGGCACAACCGGATGAATAATTGACCCTCTTTCAAAGTCACTTGTCATCTTGATCCAAAGCTAGGAACTGTGTCGGCTCAGCTTTTTTAATACATGCCACTGATTGCAGAAAGATGTTAAGCATTTAATTGGATCACACAGTAAAGCATCTGTACTTGTTATTTTTTTTCTTTCTTTCTTCACTCACTCACTCATTTATTTATTGGGTCACCTGTCTGTACATATGTATGTGTCATATTTTCTGTGAGTTTCATTGTGGATGGGGCACACAATATAAAAAAACGTACATTTAAAATGACCAAACTTAAACATAAAATGAAAAAAAATTGTAACCGAATCCATTTATTTACGGCATGCTTCAGGGTGGCATGGAGGTGTAGTCGTCAGCACTTTCGCCTCACAGCAAGAAGTTCCTGGGTTTCGAGTCCCAGGTTCAGCGAGGACATTCCTGTGTAACGTTTGCATGTTCCACCTCGAGCTTGTGTGGGTTTCCTCTGGGTACTCTGGTTTCCTCTCACAATCGAACGAAATGCAGATTTAAGTTAAGGATATTCTGGATTGTGAGTGCCAATGGTTGGTTGTGTGTAATGGACTGGCAAGCTGTTGCACTCTGCTTTTCATTTAGAGTCAGCTGGGAAGACGTACAGATAATAAATGAATGATGTGCTTTAAATGTCCAAGGTATTTTTTTTAGCTTGATCTCAGTCGCAAACTACCTAGCAGGTAGGTCACCCAATAGTGTCATACACTTTATCTTTTGGAATAAAACATAAGTAAAGACAAATAAAACTAGAAGGCCAAGGCAGTTTAAGTAAAAGTAAAACTAAATCTATGGATTCACCTCATGACTCATGGATCCACTCCAGAATGTAATGGTTTCTTCTTTGATCTATAATACACCCTTCCACCAAGGTTCATGGAGAACAGCTTGGTAGATCTTATGCAATCTGGCCTTCAGACACATAAAACACTCCACCCTTGAAATCGTAACCTTTGTGATAGAGATAACTCTAACTGATTGGCTAAACAGTTTCAAGCAAAGAATTAATTTGTATTAAGTTGCTGTGTGTTGATCTACTGAATAATCAGATGTGATGAATTTGCAAGTGACTGCTGTGCTACAAAGGGGGCACATTACAATCAAGATAACCCAGCACCCGCTTAGGGGCAAAAATATGCACTCTCTAGTTCAGAAATGCTGGTGTTCATGTTTACCGACTGCATTAATAAGAACCTCTTCATAAGAGACTTTAAAAACACTCATTCACAGCCATCCACATCCTATGCGCCTTTCTCTCCGTGCTAAAATAAGACCTATAGAGTGTGTAAATGAGGAGCGGCTGGGGAGCAGGAGAGCGATTATCGCGGCCATGAACAGTGATGTACGCGCCCTTAATGAGCCAGGCTTCTATTTTCGACCGCATCCAAACGCACCTGCCTGTCCTAAAAAACACACGCACGCACCACTCACTCACACACAGTGGCGTTTGTAGAACACAGAACATCTGAGAGCACCGCCTCCTCACTTCTGAGACTCATCTGAGTCTTGTGTTTTAACTGTGGGAGTTCCCTCTCGGTCCTCAAGGGGGGAGATCACTCACCACGGAAAATTTGTTTAATAGACAAGTTTGTGAACAAAGTGAGTGAGTTTGGAAACATCTGCTGTTGTCAGTGCAGGAAGTATTGTAATCTGATTAATTATTTAAGGTGACATTTTTCTGACAGAATGTTTTAAATCTTAAGTGATGTACATGAGTGATAAAGCAAGCAGAGAGCTTATACGGCCTCAATTACAAATAAGGGGGATGGACAAGATATCTGCAAGGGCCTTTTTTCCTCATTGTGTCTCCTCCCTACCCCACCCCAGAGGAAGCTGTAAATGAGGTGAAGAGACAGGCCATGTCGGAGCTGCAGAAAGCCGTGTCTGACGCCGAGAGGAAAGCTCATGAGATGATCTCTGCCGAACGCTCCAAGATGGAAAGAGCACTAGCGGAGGCCAAGAGACAAGCCTCGGAGGACGCGCTGTCCGTCATCAACCAGCAAGAGGACTCCAGTGAGGTGTGTTTTATTCTTTCTCTCTCTCACACACACACTCAGCTTGGCCCCACCGGGGCACTTCCTCCCTGTAGATCATAGCTACCTGCACCCTCTTCACACAGCATGACCACTCACACTCTCCACTCTTCTCAAAATAGCTCCTACACTCATGTGTGATGAAGAGGGTCTCTGTAAGTGTGTGTTAGATGAAGACGGCATCTAACACTCACAGAGACTCTCTCCATCACTTCATTCCCCTCAATCTCAGACAGTCTGCCACTCCTCTGCTTTATCTCTGACTGCCAATGGTACGAATGCTGTGACAGTAAGGGATGAAGACGTTTGATTTGTGTTGAATGATGTACTGGTATAAATTTTAAAGGACCTCAAACTTTTCATGGCAAATTAACCCAAATATTGTAATTGCATTGAAGCATTGATTTATGTGTATAACATCAATTAAATAATTATATTTCTTTATAACAGTAATTATTGACTTTAAACTTTCAATGAACCAGATAGACATAAAATCTGAAATGCTTTGTATCATTAAAACACTGATTTTAGATTTATTTTTAATATACAGCTAATGAAATCAACCATGAGCGCAGCTTAAATAACGTTGAATGTTGATGGAAATTAAGTGTTTACTTTGATAAGGACAGAGGTGTAGTTGCAGTTATGTTCTGTGTATGCTAACACACTCTTACATTTTCAGAGTTGCTGGAACTGCGGCCGCAAGGCGAGCGAGACGTGCAGCGGCTGCAACACAGCGCGGTACTGCGGCTCCTTCTGCCAGCACAAAGACTGGGAGAAACACCATCACGTGTGTGGCCAGACACTGCAGGGGCTACCCGGAGGTGGCAGCGTTCCTCTGGGAACTCCTTCCTCTTCATCATCCTCTTCCTCTTCCTCCTCGTCATCCTCTTCCAGTGCTCCACCAACACACTCGGAGAACACCACTCCAGGCCCTCTGTCCCTGGTTGGGCAGGCTGGTGGTGGAGGAAGCCCTAAAGACAGCAGCCCCAGCTCCAGCAGTGTGTCACGTTCCACTACCCCTGCCACACCTGCACTGCTGGACTCCTCCTCCCGCTGACGTCTAACCCCCAATCTGAGTACGTTCACTGCTACCGCTAATGCTGCTGCTGCTGCACATGCACCCAGAAGAAGATGAGAAATGTTCACCCAAATCCTCGCACTTCTTCCCAACTTTACGAGTCCCTCACTTCTTCTGAACTACCTGAAGCTCTCATTTAACCCTAGTTCTATATTTATTACAATGTGAAAGGGTTTGATTTACTGGGGGCGCCGTCATCGATTTTAATTGTCTTATTAAAAATAAGGCACCAAGAAATTCATTAGAGCTTGGCTTTATGAACAGTTTAAGCCCTGTGTATGTATGTATGTGTGTGTGTATGTATGTGTGTGTGTGTGTATGTGTGTGTGTATGTATGTATATATATATATATATATATATATATATATAT
>JAOUQZ010000001.1:32586255-32605900 GCA_028564935.1 Neosilurus hyrtlii
CCCCCCCCCCCCCCCCCCCAAAAAAAAAAATTTTTAAAGAAATGTTTTAAATTTTTTAATTTTTTTTAATTTTTTTGGATTAGTGATATTACCACAAATAAATACAATATAATTATTGTTTCCAGGCAGTTTTCTCCACCCAGCACCTGCTTTGGTTCAATATTGTTTGTTGATCCTCTCTGCTGTAGTACTCTTATTTCCACCTTTTTAGAATTCAGTCAAAAAAAAATAATTTTTTTTTAACCCATAAAATATCTAAAATTGGTTTCTAGGAGTCCATGTCCTGGTTTATTGACTTACAAGCTTGTTGCCATTTCTACCAGGTCGGTACTCAAATGAGGTGTATGAAGACTTTCCTGTTCCTTGTAGAACGTAGGAATGTTGGGATAATTACAGAGGTGAATTATACTAATATTCTCCATTCAAACCAGTGACTCACCAGTAAACCATATGAAACATGTAGATAAACCACCATGGCCCTTCAGGCCTCCCTGCTTCCCATTCCTAAACCATCAGTCACATCTAGAACTTCAGGTCACCTTGTAAAGGGTTGAATAATATCATAGATTGAAATACTCTCCATGTATCTAATCCAAGACATGCTCACTTTTGTTCCTTTTGTATCTGAACATCAAGTAGGTGTTCCCAGATTTTTCCGGTAAAAATTCACTTCGGAGCTCATCATGTTCTTTAGTAAATCATAACCGCGGACATCCAGGCACTTGGGTCATTATCCCTGGTAACAAGGCTAGCAATCGTCACTAGGTGAAAGCATTCCGCCACTCTGAATTTACCCTCGATGCGGTCAGCATCTTCGGTCATTATTTGCATTCAACCAGCCGTCATGTCATACGATTATGAATCTCTGTAAGGCGCCACTGAGAACAGTTATAAATTTAAATCAGACACCGTAGGATTTTGAGAATGCACATGTGGACAGGTGTATGGAAGGGCAGTGTGACGAAATGGCCACCAATTTGGTCTCAAAATCTCTACACATATTTAGTCAAGTCGCCGGGTAACCTACATTGCTTTTCCCCTCTATTTTTGTAGGATTATTACTCTCAGATAAAATTCTGAAACGTTAGCTCATGTAGTGTTGCTTTTATTTATAGTTTTACCTGTTTTACTTTTGAACAGGTGTTTATACCTACGAGGCTCTTGTGACAAACACAGTATGAATACCCATTTTAGAAGCAAAAGTAAAAGCCCTCCAGTTAGAGCAAAAAGGACCAGTTGAACAACTCCCTGGTTATAAAATGATCTGTGCAGATAACCTCATGTTTAAGGTTCAGTATTAATTTAGCTTTTTTAGTGCATTCACCCACTTTTCTCGGTGATCAGGATCACACTTGGAAATATGTTATATCACGCGTTACATGTATTACATCATCAGTAACCATGTTATGGTTCATGCAACCCAGCACTTCATAAGATTTGGGCATTGTGGACGGAGATGGTATGTATGCTTTGAGTGAAAAGGGTAGAGTATATTAAAAAAAATCATGTGTTGTGAGAAATATAGACTTAATGATAATAAAGTTAATCACATAATTAACTAGATAAAGGCTAATTAATCATGTCATTTTCTAAATCTACTCGATTTTAAAATTCAAAATAAAGTTTTGTTTGTTTAAAAATTCTGAACAATGACAATGTAAATAACATAGTTGATGGTTAATTAATAAACTCATTGACAATATGCTATTTTTCATCAAATAATAAAAAAAATGTAGACGAGACACCATTGTGTGTTTAAATGGCCGCCACAGAGGAAGATGACATACTGCGTGTCACTTGATTTTAGGAGATTACATTTTTGAGTTGTTGGAAGTTTTCTTGGTAACATAGTCGACGGATGTTTTACGGACACAAATGAAATAATTAATTTGAAATTCTTTAATGGTATGATTACATTTTTAAGTATTATTTTTTTAGTATTCAAGGTTTTGAGATCACAAAACGTTTTTATTTACTTTAATGGTTTTTACTCGTTTCTTCGAAATTTCATCTTCCTCAGCTTGAGATTGAGCGTGGCAAGAAGCGTGAATGTAGGAACATCATGAGAAATTTTAAACAAAATAAATCCTATAATTCAAATGTTTGTGTTATGTTATTCCATACAGTAGGTTGATAAATACAATGCAGTTGGTTTGAAGAAATTTGATTGAATGAATATAATTAACATCAGTCGATATAGTGTTCCCCAAATTTTAGAATGACCTGGTTATGAGTATCCTGCAGATTTGCTGGTGTGGTTTAGGATTGAATTGGCTTTGACTTGCTGTAATCTACTGTATAAAAAGAACACCACTTTAGTGTAATGAATGCTGCAATCTGCAGTGGCATGATGATCTGTCTGATGGTGTATTCTCCCCTCGCCCAGAGTCAGCTGAGCTGGGTGCCAGTCTCTCCACGACCCTAATTGGGAATAAGCAGTTTACAAAATGGATGAATGAGTGAATGCTGCAATATTATGTCACATTTTCCTGATTTAATATCATTGCGATCAAAGTTGGGAGGCAAAATAGTACCAGAAAACAAGACATGTTCAAACTACTTTATCCTTCATTTGGGACACGGGGATCCTGGAACTCATCCCAGCCGACTCTAGGCACGGTACACCCTGAACAGCTCACCAGACCATTGCAGGGTTAACACACGCACACAGCCATTCACACTGACATTTACACCAAGGAGCAATCCAGAATATCCAATTAGCATAACTTGCATGTTTTGGACTGTGGAAGAAAACCAGAGTACCCAGAGGAAACCCATTCACGGATGGGGAAGACATGCAAACTTCACACAAACGTTCCCGTTGGGCACAGAGCTCGAACTCAGGATCTTCTTGCTGTGTGAAGGAAGTGCTAATCACCACACCTCCATGACAATCCATTTCTGTTTTCACAGATGAAGGGTTTAATTTCACAGCTATTTCAAATCAAGTCCATTTATGTTTATAGATATAGAACATTTTAGAAATAAGCCCTTAAATTTTATAATCTCAAAAATATTGAGGATAGTTTGGACACGTGCCAACTGACACATTTAAAAGGGAATGAGGAGAAGAATACTTTTTTTCATCATGTGTCCATCTTCTAAATGTTTTGATCACAACATACTCCTCCAACTACTATTTCTTTGCATTTCACATTTTAAAATGTATTTATTTATTTATTTATTTATTTGCGTGTTCACTTTTCTTACCTGAAATGAATGTGGTTGCAAATATATCTCTTTTACACATGAACTCTACACACATGAGCTTCTACTCTTACTTAGTAAAATCTACATGCTGTAGGTCCTTTATTAAATCCTCTTAAAAAATATTCTATGACCTTCTCGGATCAGAGAGGTACATAACTTGCCCGAACCATTAAAAAAAGTTTCTTAATCATGGCAGATCAAAGGCAACACATAACAACCCCCATAATGTCCTGTGCCCCCCGTTAAAGATAAATACTGATGCACCTATTTACACTATGATACAACTTGCAAGTTTCATAATTCTGATTTTAACTTGTATCTCTTTTATATCCTAATTTTGAATAATAAAGTGTTTTTCTTATTCAGCTTCTTCTAGGTCTTCCGGTAACTGTTTTTTTTCTCGTTTATTTCTCTTCATCTCCTTTCTGACTGCATTTTTCTTCTTCCTCTATTACCGGTTGCCCCCGTGGCATTCCCAGGGTAAAAGAATATGTAATCAGCCTCACAGGAAAGCTTATAAAAGGCAACTAACCTGTGATTCCCTTATGGATTTTGTCTTCAGTTCCTCAGGTTCACCACCTGTTTGCTGTGGGTGGCGACCCTGGTCGTGGGACAAAGGGATTCTGGTGGCTGAGGGTTAGCTTGGGATGCGTCCCCTGTTGCCCCACACGCCACTTTGATCCGGATTTCTCCTAGAGGTGGTGGACTACTTCGGCCCGACTAGTTCAATTGGCTGGTCGCTAAATTGCCATTTATTTGGTGTGGCAGTAAGTAGCTTATGGGTAAATCTGGGGCTAGGGTTTGGTCAATGTCGTAGGATCCTCTTTAGGATTAAGTTAGGTTACGTTTCCATAGGTCTTTTGGCCATTTATCCCCCTTTCTCTGAAGTGTAGCATAGCTGTAACCCTGAAGCCCAGTGGGGCTGCTGGATAGTTGCTACCCCTGCTGTCGCCCTGGTTGGCACTCCATAGTGGGTGGGGAGCAGCGATTCTGCAATGAAGCAAGATCATTACGAATATTCAAACAAACGGTTCTGACAAAGAGATTGAGACGGGAGGTAGATCCACCTCCTAGAACTTCTGCTGCCTTTCCTATGTTTTTGATTGTGTCTGCAACCGACTAGGATAAACCACTTTCGTCTAACCCATTTGCTGTTTAAAAAGCTATTTATGGTATTGCCGGAGACGTTAGTATTTCCAAATCTAGGTCTGACCTGCTCATTGAATGCCAACGACAACAACAGGCAACAAATCTTCTGGGCACAACTGTTACTTGGAGTGCCTGTGAAAATAAATAACCATTCACAGGTCTCCTAATTATAGCAAGGGGATTATTTGGGATTGTCTTTCTTCCTTGACTGAAATTGAGAGTCGGGATTGTCGCTTTGAAACTGTTCATGACAGCACTAAACCGTATCTTCATCCTGCCACTGGCACTTGTGGATTTGGCTTTGGTGATCCAGAGTTGCTATCAGAACTTAACTGGTCCATTCATGAAGATTTGTGCAGCAGCAATCATTTTCCTAATATTCTATCAGAAACTGACCCTGTCACTGAGTCCTCTGCTCCTCGCTTTAAATATGATGAAGCAGAATGGACCCGTTTCATAGCTTTGTGTCGTGAACAATTTACTTCAGATCGTTTTACTGTTACTGATGTCGCTGATCCAATGCAGTCATTATCAGATCAGCTTTTAAACATCGCTAGAAAGTTTATTCCTCAGTCCTCTGCAGCTCCATGCATTAAAAAGCCATGATTTATGGAGGAGTGCAAGCGGGCTGGAACATGATCCAGCGAATTAAAGGCAAGGGAGATGGGAATAATTTACTTACGGAAATATTTGAAATAGCTAACCAAATGGGGGCTTCTTTTGTGCATCACTCTTCCTCATCCAATTACTTGCCTAAATTCCAACATTATCAACAGCAGCCAGAGACCAAGCGATTTTTCTCTCTTAATGATGAGTCCTCTAATGCTTCATTCTCTTTTGCTGAACTATCAGTGTCCCTGGGCAAGTCACACAGTCGTGTGCCCCCCCCCCCCCCCCCCCCCCCCCCCCCCCCCCCCCCGCCCCCCCCCCCCCCCCCCCCCCAAGGTCAGATAATATCCACTATAAACTTTTACATCATCATGTCCCAGATTCTTGACTAGAAGTTCTCCTCCAGATATTTATTACTATCTGGATAACTGGGGAATTTCCGGAAGCTTGGCATAATACCACTATTGTTTCCATTCCCAAACCTGGAAAGGATGCTTCTGATGCATCCATCTAACGAGCTATCTGTCTTACGAGCTGTGTGTGTAAGGCCATGGAAAGGATGGTAAATGATCAACTTGTCTGGTTTCTGGAGGCGAATAGTCTTATTTTCTGATATTCACTGTGGTTTTCGTTGAAACCGGAGCACCATTGACCATCAAGTCCGTCTGGAAATGCTTATTAAACATGCTTTTGTAAATTGAGATCATGTGGTAATGGTCTACCACTTGGAAGTATGGCATTTTATGAGATCTTTGACTTTGGTCTTTGAGGCCGTTTTCCAGACTTTAGCTCAATTTTTACAGTCGTCATTTCCAGGTTCGGATGGAAACAACCTTATCTGATTTCTTTCACCAAGATCAAGTTGTTCGTCAGGGTAGCATTTTATACGTAATACTATTTAGCATGAAGATAAACAGCTTGGGCAAAAAGTGAACATATGAAGGGTTCTTTATTCGTTGATTTATACATGTCCTGCAGAGGTAAAAGTATGCCCACAATTGAAAGACAATTGCAGCTTTGCCTCAATAAAATTCATGCGTGGGCCTTGGAGAAAGGCTTTAAATTCAAGACCAAAATAAACTGTATCCACTTCTGTCGTAAGTATTTTGACCACAGTGATCCTGCTTTAACTCCAGTTAAAGTTGTAGCAGAGACAAAATTTCTTGATATTTTTGCTAGCCATCTTACTTTAGCCTCCCATATAAAAAGTTTAAAAGCACGCTGTTTAAAAACCCTGGATATTTTGAAGGTTGTGGCTAATGCCAAATGGGGAGGCGAACAGGATACCTTGTTCCGGCTTTATAGTGTGTGGTAGGGCTTCCAAATTTCAACTGCAGAAGCTTGATACTATTCGTCATCAAACTTCAACTGTGTTAAGGTGTTTTCCAGACATGTCTAGTAGAAAGCTTGTACACTGAAGCCAACGGACCACCACTGAGGCTGAGACGAATCAAGTTATCACTGCAGTATAGTGTTAAACTTAAAGCAAATCCATCAAATCCTGCCTTTTGATTTTTTTTCAGCCATTGTTTGCTGACAGGTTTGCCCAGAAACCAAGCCTAGTTCCACCCTTGGGTATTCGAATAAAAAACATCTTATGGACGCTGGTGTCTATTTGGACTTGATTGCCTTGATGCCAGATGCCTCCTGGCTCCTTTCTACGACAGAGGTGGATACATCTCGTCTCGTCTACCAAATTCTTGTTCAATTTTTACAGCAGAAGCAAAAGCCGCTCTTACTGCTCTCAAATCTCTTACAGAATTAAAGGGAAGAAACTTTTTGGTTTATTCTGACTCCCTGTCTTGTTTTCAGGCAATTCGGAGTCAGTCCTCCAACAAACCTCTGATTGTAGCCATTTTAGAGGAGCATGCACATCTGATAGAACTAGGTTATACGGTTATATTTTGTTGGGTGCCTGGTCATGCCGGGATACCTGGAGATTCAGCTGCAGATGCTGCTGCTAAATCAGCGTTACAAGATCCTTCAAGCAATATTTCATACACAGATTTTAGACCTGTTATTTTATATTATCTAAAGAGTCCCTTCCAATCTCTTTGGGATGTTCAGACTAACAGCAAACTTCACGAAATCAGGTAGCATGATGGTCAATTCAACTTATACATTCAAGACCGCCACAAGCAGACAGTGTTGAGGTGGTGTAGAATCGGCCACACACTGTTGACACATCAGTATTTACAAGAAGGTGCTGACCCACCGTATTGTGTCCTATGCGATCAACGCCTCACAGTCAAACCTTTTGTTGATTTCCAACCCATCAGAGAGAATTTTTCCAAGAACTAATTCCTTCTCTGATATTTTTAATGTTAACAAGGATACAATATTGAACTATTTATAGTCAATCAGCCTTTTCAAAGCTATGTAATTATTTGCAGTACTGACTGCACTAATTTTTGGTCTAAGGTCTAAATATTTTAGCCTATAGAGTAGAATCTCATAGAGCTGTGGGCCTGCCACAACCCACATGTCCTTGTTCCTGTAATTTAATGAGGCCTACAGACATGTCCATTTACTTACTTACTTAGATGCTCCAGTGCCTTGGTTTCTAAATCCATATACAAAGATTGAAACTCCACGATTCCAGTACAAGAAGATAAAAGCTCCATGCATATAATGCTATGTAAAATAAGTGCAAGATATTTGAGCCTGCAGTTAGTAGTTCTTTTCATCTTGCAGGAGTTGGAGGCAATCAAGGCACGGGTGATGGAGATGGAGGAAGAGGAGGAGGAGAAGCTGAGGGAATCGCAGTTCTGTTCAGACAAGCCGTTTCCCTATGGCCCGCTACATACAGGTGAGCACAAGCAGCTCGATCCTTCTGCACTGTCCTCTCTTCAAAGCCCCTGGCCATGCTGTGCACCATAATTTTAATAGGTAGGAAGGTCTTTTTAATCATGGATGTAAAATGTTTTGAAGTTATAGGGATGCTGAATGTAAAGTGTTTGACTTTTACCTTACTTAAGGATTTGTATTAATGTATTAGATCTTTGTTTGCTAGACTTGACGCTCATCAATCTTAATGATGTAATTGGGAAATATTTTATGATTACTCTGTTTAAACGGATGTTCAGTAAAGGATGATGTAGTCAAATGTTTAGGAAACGCCCCCCCTCTCTTTTAAGTTTTATTAAAATGTAAGTAATTCATATCCAGTAAATCAAAAGGAACGATGGTAAATAGTATGTCAGAAGTACCTTACAAGAAAACAGCAAGATGGTAGGCTTCAGTTTATGGAATGGAGAGCACGGTCTCCAGATTTAAACCCCATCGAGCTGATTTGGGGTGAAGGCAAAGCAACCAACACGTGCAGCATATTTGTGGGAACTTGTGCAGAAGTGTGGGGAAGAACTTCCAGAACAGTATTTGATTTTATTGTTAAAAGAATGCCATGAGTGTCTTCACCTGTAATATTTGCAAAAGGTGGCTACTTTGAGTCAAATTTTTTTTTTTTATTAAATTGTGTTCGAACAATGCCACAGTAAGTTTACTCTATCTATTTTTTGTTTGTTTTTTTCAGAGTACACTGAGGCATTAAACTGTACATTTCTATAAAAAAACTGGTGGTGGTAAACTTTTCACCAGTAGTGAATTTAGGCTTTAAGGTGTT
Organism: Neosilurus hyrtlii; assembly: GCA_028564935.1. NCBI lineage: Eukaryota > Metazoa > Chordata > Actinopteri > Siluriformes > Plotosidae > Neosilurus > Neosilurus hyrtlii. The sequence goes on from JAOUQZ010000001.1 coordinate 32,594,846, forward strand.
ACAGCATTAGATGTATTTTAGATCATTTTGAAAGCATTTGTATTTGATTATATAACGTATGTGTATCATCAGGACTTTTCTACAGTATGACACCTGAGGAGAGGATAGACGCGGACACCAGATCCATCTATGTGGGAAACGTAAGCCATGATTTATTCAGTACTTTTCGGAAAACACATGTGCCTTATGATACATGGTTATTTTACTATTCATTCATGTGCTTCATATTTCAGTAACTAAGTGCTGATCATGGCAACGTGGAGTATGTAAATTTTAATAAATTATTAAACATATTAATTGATTTCAAAGGTGCTGTAGCTATAGTACTTGTACACGTAGTTTGTTTTAGTCGAGTTGGTGTGGTTTGTTTGGGGAAAATGTGAATGCACCAACTGCAGTATCTGAGTGGGTCCTGTTTCATGAATCGTGTTCTTACCCCAACTCCAAACCTAAAGCATTTAGATGGCAGTAAGGATACAGTTTAATAATGTTTGAAGCATGCTGCAGAAACCGAAGCCAGCATTCTGTAAATTATCACTTTTACATGGCACTGTTAGCCGTGCGAGCTGATAATGTACAAGAGGCAAACTAAGTACAAGGACAATGTGATCGGTATATCTGATTTAAATTAAAAAAAACAAACAAAAAACCCTTGTCACGAATCACAAAACTACCGATTTTCATGTTATATATGGTGTATTTATATGTATACACATTTCTGAACCAGTTGGTTAACTAGAGATCTAGCTGCACCCCTTTTTACCTCCTGCTGCCATCGAAATTCAGTGGAACGGGAGCTATAGAAATGGGTTCTGTCTGTCTGCCTGTTTGACTTATTAGTGTGATAACTTTGGAAGTAAATAAAATAGGATCACCATCATGGTGTATGGGTCTTCCTCAGAGGCAAATAGGGAGAGATTATATATGGGTTACCTTGACCTTGTGGTCTATTTTTAGTCTCGTCTCTTTCCTTTAATGAGTGAGCTTCTGAAACTGCCCAACCTCATAACTACTAATACGAGGCACACTAAGTTAAAAGCACCATATGTTTTCCATGAGCTAATGCTGTTTGACCAGCTATAAATAAATAAATAAATAAATAAATAAATCATATGACGTACTGTAAAACACAAACCAGGTTAATTAATATTGGTATTTAATTAATTTTTTGACAAAAATTAAATCCTTTATACTAATGTTCTGTGGCATATAAAATGCTCTTGAGATCTGCTTTGAGGCCACCTCTAGAATTAATTTGAATGATTTAGCACTCATGCTGTTCTTACACACTGCATGCTCTGTGTTAAATTTAAACAGGTGGATTATGGGACGACTGCTGATGAACTGGAGATCTACTTTAATGGTTGTGGCCACGTGAACAGGGTCACAATCCTGTGTGACAAATTCACCGGTCATCCGAAAGGGTGAGGGCAATGTTCTGCTAGTCTGTATTAGTGCACCAAACATTAAATGAACAGTGCTTTGCTGTTCTCTTTAGGTTTGCATACATCGAGTTCTCTGATAGAGAGTCAGTGAGGATGGCCATGGCTTTAGATGAAACCTTGTTCAGAGGACGAGTCATTAAGGTGAGAGTGAAGTGAGTGCTGTACTTTTAACTAAATGGCTGTCATCAAATTTTTGTTGAGAGTTTGATCGCAAACTGGTGGTGAAAAAAATCATTGATAGATTCCTTATTCATCGCTTTCTTCTATGGTACAGCTGTTTTGATTTAATTAGGGCTCTACAGTGATTAGTCTGTGTGCATCTGTCTGGGCTGTAAATTCTGATTTGTCGGCGGCACCTGACTCAAACTTGGTGGATATCTGTAGGATGGTAAGGTGGCGCATTGGTACCAACATTAGGTCCCTGTGACCTTGACCTTTGACCCCACTTTAAAAAAAAAATTTTTATAAAAAAGCTTGTGCTGGCCATATTTCAGATATGCTTAATCTCACATATACCAAACCAGGCATACTTGTACCTCTTGGGAAGGGGACTGTTGTGTGCCTGTTGTGTTTGTTCATCTGAACAAAGTGTGACATAAATAATACAATTTTTAGATTTTGGACTGTGGGAGGAAACCGAAGCCCCCATGAAAAACCCACACCAGCACTGAGAGAATATGCAAATTACACACAGAAGAGCTCCTGTCGTCTACGGGGGTTCAAGCCCAAAACCTTCCTGTGAGCCAGCTACTATGCCACCAATGTCCTATACATACCTTTATGTAAATAAGGGACTAATGTGTACAGGCTTGTTGCCATGCAGCTGAAGCTGATTTATCATGCTTTGTATGACCTTTTCAGGAAGCAGACAGGATTTGTTTCCATGTCATCAGGGATGCTGAAGTCTTTAATCAGTTCTACACAAGTTCGATTATTAAGAGTGACTGGGATTAATATTAATTATTATTAATGTAAAGTTCAGGAATGGAGGTGTGGTCTGAGCCGATTTGTCGCAGAGGAGTTGTAATCTGCTGTTGCAGTGCACATTTACAGTACTGTGTTACATGGAATTGTGTTGTCCAACCACTATGAAATCTTGGTGATTTCTGTCTCTCTGGGGGGCATTTGGGGCTTCCTCATCCATTTCCAGCAGTTTCCAAGTTATTGCCGAGGGTTTATGCAGCTGGCTGCCATAGTGCTTCACAGGATCACCCTTTATTATTTAATAAATTAGCTTAGTATCAAGCTTCCTTAAATGTGATTAACTTTTGTGTTTTAAATTGTTTTCAGTAATACATAATGTCGACATTTGTACACAGTAAGTTAAAAGAATGTAAAGAATTGTTCTGCAAAAACCCAAGATGGCTCTACCACAAAATGGTGTTTAATGCACCCGAAGCTGCATTGGAATAGTGGAAACAGCCAGAAATAGCCGAGGGAGTCCTGAATGGCATCTATAATTTAATTGGAAATATTACGATAGAACATGTGATGGGTAGGTGTTATTTTTACAGGTAGGTGTAATTCATAGTGCTGTTGAATTCTTACATCTGATTGGTCAGAAGATAAGCATTTTCAAGAACAGCAGTTCTGAGTGTCCAGCTGTCATTCAAACTCTAATGCGCTTCCTGTATAGCAAAAAAAACCTAATCAGTGGACATGATCCATTTAAAGCATTCAGAGATTTCGTTTAGCAATAAATTCAAATTGTAAATGTTGGAAGATTTCAATGATACAAGAGGATTTAAACACATTCATGCTGTTATAAGGAAATGATCTGCTTTGGGGGAGTAACCTTTTATTTTATTTTTAATTTTCCTATAACAGTGTAGCAGAGCATTGTTTGCAAGTGGACAGAAAAAGTAGGCAGGTATAGTGTGCTAAATAATGAAGTTTCTTTGACATGTACAGGTAAAAGAAAACCTCACTACCCGCAAAGAATTTCTTGGACTCCGAGCCCCCTCAAATAAAAAACATCTTGGATAAAATAAGTAAAAAATTAAAACTATATAATAACCAAAATATAAACTAAAAAGAAAAAAATATATATTCATGTAAGTGTGAATATATGAGCAGATACCCTTATAAAGACACACTTTTCTTCAAATTTTTCGCTCATTTCTGCAGCCGTGTTTAGATTAAATTGGCCTGTTGGTTGCATGTCTTGGCCACAGGTTTTACCTAAACGTACCAACATGCCAGGCATCAGCAGCACAGACAGAGGGTTCGTGCGAGGGGGGCGCTTCCGAGGCAGGGGCCTCCGTGCTTCCCGGTTCCATAACGGCTTCCAGGGCAGATTCCGAGGCTTCATCAGGTCAGCAGGTTAAAATGCATGATTTCTCACCAAAACACTGACGTTAATATTTTACCTACTTATGAGCACCAGATAAGACCTAAATGTGTCCTGTTTACAGAAATGTTTTAATTATAACTTTTTCTGTTCCAGGGGAAGTGGAAGAGCCCAGCCGTGGTATATTTCGTACTGACAGAATGAAGAGTCTATTTCAGTTTTATTTTTTTGCTCTGTTGTTTAGCACTTATGGGTGCTAACAGTTTAGTGTTCTTATGTTCCTGCCTTTACCGGAGTCCCAGTCTGCACATAGATTTTCATAGTTACATTTTAAGTGCGTATATATATATATATTTTTGTATGGCTTGTTGTACATTTTGTCTGGTTTAAAGCCGGAATAATGAGGAGACTTGATTTATACTGTTTTTTTTTTTTTTTTATTTCTATTTTTATATTGTCCTTTTTTTTTTTGTAAAACGATCTGGTTGGAGGCTGGAATGCCTTTGAATTTCGGTATTTTTTTTTGTCTGACTTTCTATCTCTGTTCATTGCTTCATGTAAATAATTGACAGGAAAAAATAAATAAAATCATCTGCTTTTTCCTTTAAACACGTATTAAATCAGTTTATTAACAAGAAATATTTTACTTCATACAACAAACATGTACACTAACACACACTCACACACTTCTATATGTACAACAGAGAAACATAGTTTCAGCAGGATGGTGCCATCATGGACGACACTGTGCTGTCAAAAGCCCTAAAAGAAGAGATCACTGTTAAGAGGAATATTTACTTGGCTGAAGGTTAGCAATGAGTTGATATTCAACAAGTTCTTACTTGGACTGAATTGGATCTCCAGGGTTGTAGAAGGGATTGCACATAACATCTGTGAAGGAGTTGTGCAGTTTTCGGAACATCTGTGGAGATTAGAGGAAAGTCTAATATTTCTATTTTAGTAACCCACACCAGTTTACTTCAAAAAAGAGAGACCCCCCCCCCCCCCCATTTTACCTGCAAATCCAAATTAGAATAAAAGCCCTCAGAGAACACAAACCTCCTCCAAGCTCAGCACTGCATGAGTACAAACCTCTCCCAGGCCCATCCCTCACCCCCATATTAACCAAAATGTCAAAATAGCCCAATATCACAATGTTAAAGAATCCTTTTAAAAAGTCCTGATTTTAAAATTTTACCTGGATCGTCTCCAAAACCGAATGGAGGCATCTTTGTCCAAAATGCCCCACCTCTGATAAAAATCTTATGAAAATATGCATAACTTTATTTAGCAAAATCCTGCTAACAAACCAACTATGGATAAAACCACCTTCATGACACTAAAAATGTTATAATTAAAACAAAACCATGATTTATAACTTTTATTTGTACCTTTCATTGCACTCAAATTTAAAACATACATTTGATGTTTTACCTCATGCTTTTCTCTCAAACACTTTTTTTTAAATTGTGAATTGCAATTCCTTCATACAACATGTACAAGATGTTTAGTGAACGAAGACACCCACATTCTGCATTGTGAACCTGTCAGAACTGCAGGCTTGCCTGCAAGGTAATCATGAGCCCATGTAATTATATCAAGTGTAGATGAACGACCATTCTTAATGCAGTATCATCTGAGGATTTAGAGATTACAGGTGTTCAACTTAAGGTTGTACCCTTACCCTTTACACACAAATTCTTCCAGATTCCTTGAATTGTTAAGTGGTGATATGCACCATAGAGGGTGAAATATCCAAATCCCTTCCTATCTTACTTGGAGGAACATTTTAAAAATATTTTCAATAATAATTTGCTTGTGCATTGGGCAGCATGGTGGCACAGTGGTTAGTATGACCGCCTTACAGCAATAAGGTCCTGGGTTCGTTTCCCGGGCTCGGGCGTTACTGTGTGAGGTTGCATGTTCTTCCTATGCTTGTACTGGTTTTCTCCCACAGTCCAAAAACATGCACACTGGCTGTCCAAATTGCCCCTAAGTGTGAGTGTGAATGGTTGTGTGGGTGGGTGTACCCCACTTTCGCTCAGTGTCAGCTCAGATTGGCACCGGCCTTCTCATGACCCTATTAGGAATAAATGGGTGAGCACTTGTGAATTTGTTGGCAAACTGGAGATTCTTTGATCCTCAAAGACTAGGCCTTTCCTGGATACTGGTTTTGTCTCAAATCATGATTTTAATCACCTGTTTACATCACCTGCTTCCTGTCACATTATTTTTTTCCTTTCACCTCATTACCCCATTGGCTCTAAATTGCCCTAGGCCAACTTTTTTGGAATGTGCTGAATTTTTTGGAATGTGTTTTGATTCGTTGGCCTTGCTAATATAGTATAATTTTATCTTTAATCAGGCGTTTTCTTTTAGTGTGAGATCAGTATTTATTCTTTTCACATTCAGATCCTGTAGTGTTTTAGCTGCTCGTGTCTAAATTTGCTCTGATCCTGTTCAAGAATCCCATCCCAATAGCCCTTGCTAGCATGCTGATTTGCTCTGCTCAAAAGTATTTGCTTGCACTTAGATAAATTGTTGCTTGCTCTTATGTCCTACCTTTTTGTTCAAGTCTATCTCCTCATACTCACACTGTTTTGTGCGCTCATGAATCTTCTACTCACCAATTTCTCAGATCTCTGTCTCTGATTTTTGTGACAAGAAAATTCATCAACCAATAAAATGCAAGGCACGACATTAATCAGTGTAAAAAAAAAAATTGTGCAATCTGTGTGACATCTAAGCAGGCTCTGTAGGAAACAGCGTTTGCATAATTAAGTACATCATTGGTGTATTCCTGTGTGGTAAATGTGACATTTCTTATTATATTTAAAGAAAGTAATTGCACAGTTACAATTGAATACCCACTTGAGGTCTTTGATTTGCATGATTCACCTGGAAGCAAAGTCAACACACCCAAGGAGGAACTGTTGAATTGTACCTTGCATTCTACTACCTAGTGAATTTTTTGATAGCATTAGCATTTTGATGAATTCATAAAAACCTGAGACAGGGCGAGAAATTTATTATATTCTACATAAATATGACTCAAAACATCATATTTTCATATAAATCCTAAAAGCAGCTAAAGAGAACCAAATTTAACAAATGAAACAAACATGTTACACTCTGTCATTTATTAATTGAGGAAAATGATCAAAACTCTTGCTAGCATATGTATGTGAACCTCACTTGTGCAGTAATAACTAAAAATAAGATTTGTGGTAACTGTTGATCAGTCCTGCCCATCGACTTGGAAGGATTTTATCCCATTTTTCTCCAAAGAACAACTCAAGGACGTTTCCTTACAAGAACTACTCACACAACGTTTCAGGTCAGGACTTTGACGTGACCATAAAAAAATACCACATTTATTTTTTAACCATTCTTTTGTAGCATTATTTATATGGTTAGGGTTGCTGTATGACCCATTTTCTCTTGAGTTGTCCTGACATTTTTCAATGACAAATTGCCCTGGCCCAGATGCAGCAAAACAGCCCCAAGCCATCATACAACCAACACCATGTTTCACAAAAGTTTCTTATGCTGGAAAACAGTGATTACCTTCTCCAAACATAAAACTTCTAATTTAAACCAAAAAAAGTTCTGTTTTGTTTTCATCCATCCATAAAAAGTTTTCCACTAGCTTTCTATCTTGCCGTGTAAACTTTACCAAACTGTAAAAGGGCAGCACTGTTTTTCTTCCTACTCGTCTGCCATGCACACCATTTCTGTTCAGTGTTCCAGACGTTTGACTCAAGAACATTAATATTAGCCAATGTGAGAGAGACCTTTAGTGGCTTAAAGGTTACCCAGGGTTCCCTTTAGACCTCCTGCTCTATTATACGCCTTGCTCTTGGAATAATCTTTGTTGTTGTGAAAGTCAGACTTTGACAGATCCTTAAATAAAACAAGGTGCTCAATCACACCTGATTGTAATCCAGTTGATTAAAAAACACCCAACAGTAATTTCACCTTCAAATTTAGCTGCTAAACCTGCTTTTGCCACTCAGAGATGTGTAATACTGCATGATTTTCCTCAGTAAATAAATGACCAAGTATGATAGTTTGGGTTCATTTGTTTAATCAGGTTCTTTTTGTGTTCTTTCAGGGCTTGTGTGAAAACCCAACGATGTTTTTGGTCATAAATCTGGCAGCTAAGCTAGCTACGTTATAAGCAAGTCTGTTTAATGTAAATGGCAAAAATATAAGGTTGTGTTTGTGCAGATGTCAGCAGAGGGGAAAACTAACTGTTCAAATAAAGACATGGTACATCAAAAGACAAAAGAAAAAAGTGACAGAAAAAAGGCCATAAATACATTACACTGGGCAGAGCAATAAAAAAATTATACTGCCACTGGCCACTAGCATCACAAGACTTCCAGTGGCTTTACTTTTGATACTGGAAATGCTGTCTACATATATTAAGGGTCTGTTATGCTAACGGGAAGACAGGACAGTTGAGTAAGCAAAATTATACCTGTAAGCAGTAAAAGAAACGTTTTGTGTAGAAGCAAATGTGCACACAAACATGGGTAACATCTAGAACAAGACTGTGAACGTGAAATGAATAAATACTACTCTCCAATTGCTACCACACTCTTAATTACCAACAGGAAAAACCTTCCATAAAATAGTCCACTTTGATCAGAGGCTTTACCAATACGGCTGCTTTTCTATACAATGCCTTGCCCAAAAGGCTCGCAATGTTAGCTGGGAAATTTAAACCAATAATCTTAATTCCTAGTGGTAAAAATCTGACATTACATCAGGAGGAAATCACTACTTACACTTCGTATCTCATTGTCTCTCAGTGACGTATTTGACGAGTCCACAACAATCACAAACTTGACTTTGGAATTTGTCACATAGCCATATCTGGGATTTCAGTTAAGCTTGAACAATCTTTTTTTTTCCCATTTAACACTATAACGTCCAATTTTGTTTGTAACTCATCCAGGTTAAATGAACACATGGCCCAGATCAATGATTAAACACGTTTATTTATTTATTTTAAATAAGCTATGTGGAGGTAAATTTTCTGTTCGTTTTTTTTTTAATGTTTGACCTAGTAATATTAAGAGCTCCTAAACTCTAAAGGGGCACACACACACATATAGCGATAAACAACATGTGACCATGCGAAATCAATAAACGCCAGAGAAATAAGCAATGAGCGGAAATTTTCTCAATCGACAGCAAAAGCAGTGGGTGGCTTTGAAGTTTTATACGACACGATTCAATCGATGACCAATCAGAACGCCGCAAAACACTGAGTTCCCCAAAGCATTTTTTTTGTTGGAGGTGGCATGGGGGTGTAGTGGTTAGCATACCCACCTCACAACAAGGAGGTCCCATGTTCAAATCCCAGGTTTGGCCTTTTCTGTGTGGAGTTTACATGTTCTCCCCTTCCTTGCATGGGTTTCCTCCAGGTACTCTGGTTTCCTCCCACAGTCCAAAGACATGCACTTTAGACAAAGTGGCTGTTCCAAATTGTCCCTGGGTGAATGTGTGTGTGTCTGAATAGTTGTGGGTGTGTAGGCCCTTTGATGGTGTAGCGAGCTGTTCAGGGTGTAACCTGCCTTCTCCCCATGTTGGCTGAGATAATCTCCAGCCTCCTCGCAACCTTAGCAGCATTAAGCAATCCGGAGAATGAATTAATAAATTTAATAACGGACACATGTTTCAAAAACAGTGGGCATTTCCTGTGAGTACATGTTTATATACATCTAACACTTCCCGGTTCATGATGTACAAGAGCATCCGTTTTATACTTTTCCAAGGAACGCTAAAATAAGCTGTTTATTATGATAATGTAAACCAAAATAATGTAGGCTAATTATAATATAAGCTATTTATTAGTGTACTAGCTATATTCTGCTCAAAACTGGTTAACCAAGCAACCCAGTCTCCTGATTTTACGCATGTCAGGGTACCTGTTTATACCAAGATTTCAAATATAATTATATTAAATGCCACTGAACACTAAAATATATGGAGGGCCAAAAATGCCACAATCCAATAAATAAATATATAATCAAGTCCGTCACACACTGATGTTTTAGCCAGCGTATGCCGATGTATGCCGGATTTGGTGGATATTCTGGCGTATGTGGAATGTTATGGGCAGGTTTTGTGTAAGTTAACAACACACTGGTATAAGTCATAGTACAGTGAGGTTGTCGAGACGTATGCTAGCGTATGGCTCGTATGTTCTGCATACACTGACTGTAAGTTGCCATGGGTTGTAGGTAAGTTATGCAATCGTTCACACATGGTATCTGTAGGTTACTAATAAATTCAATATAATGTCTAGTGTACTTTGAACCTACATATAACTTATATCAACAAATGCCTAGCGTGTTGGCAGCGTTTAGGGCAGCGCTCTGGCTCCCATGGCTTATGTTGCTGCTAGACAAGTGACTCCTTTTGACCCCCGGTAAGCTAGCAATGGAATCTAGGAAGAAAAAAAGTTTTTGAAGCAAGAGGAACATTGTGTCGTGGACAGATTCATTTGCTTTCACTGCTGACAAAACTGGTTTACGTTACTTTTAGCTTAATGTGTGGTGAGAAATTAGAAATTGAAAATCATTTAGAAAAATTTAAATTGGAAAGAAAAATCGAACATTGAAGGACATTTCTAGAATAAAGTTCCATTCATTATGGAGTTAAGTATTGCGATCTCTGTCTTTACAACAAAGGAGCTGTCCAGATTAGAGGTGCTGAAATGGTTTGCTATGTGCCTGGGGCACATAAAAACTTTTCTGGAAAGCAAAGGGAAAAGGAAGCACATCCCTGCAGATGCTGGAGGAGGTTTTGGCATTTGAGCGCAGATGACATTGTTTGCCAGAGATGTACAGACAGGCACACTGTTTCACGTCCCCTCTTCATGTTCGATAATGGAGTGCCATTCCCTGCACTTATCTATACATAAAAAAAGTATGAATTTGGAGTCGTGTCGATGTTTGGATCCACATAGCAGGTTTTTTCCATCATGTACTACATCACAGTGTACATCGCACCTCTCACAGATGAGAGCTTGTAATCCTGCATGAAAATGAAAGTGAGGTCTTACAACCCTGATATGGAGACACTGTGCAGTGAAGTTCAGGAGCAAAAATCATATTAACAGGTGAAAGAAATAATTTAAATGAGCTGTTATTTTGAAAATATATATTTTTATATCGGACCCTGAACTAATGTAGTTCATTCATTCATCTTCTGAACCGCTTATTCATACTTAGGGTCGCGGGGAGGCTGGCGCCCATCTCAACCGACTCTGGGCGAGGGCGGGGTACACCCTGGACAGCTCGCCAG
>JAOUQZ010000001.1:32606000-32619004 GCA_028564935.1 Neosilurus hyrtlii
CGAGCTGGGAATCGAACCCAGGACCTTCTTGCTGTGAGGCGGACGTGCTAACCACTGCGCCACCGTGCCGCCCATAACTAATGTAGTTGTGTTTCATATTCAGATTGACAGTTGACTGCTGTACGCCACGTGAGGAAATTAAGAAATGACGGCACACTGAAATAGACATTAACATATAAAGTGACAATTTTTGTTTGTCCTTATTAATGACAGTGAATATGCTGCTGCTGTGAGATTTTACAATGCCGGTGAACTACGATTTCTTCGACATGATGATGATGATGGTACTGCGATGTCTACTGCGGATCTGATTTGAATCAGCGTGCAGCAGCCTGTTATACGTCACGTGATTGAAAATCGGGGACACACTGCTGCATAAGTTAGACTATCGTTGGTCATAAACTGCGAATGCTGCCAACACGCTAGGCATTCGTTGGAATAATGCAGGTTCAAAGTACGCTAGACATTATATATTATGTTACATTATATATAAACTTATTAGTAACCTACAAATAATGAGTGAGAACGATCACGCTTCTCTACAACTCATGGCCAACGTATGCAGAACGCATGAACCATACGCTAGGATACCTCAACATCCACGACCTCGTCGTACTACGACTTATACCAGAGTGCTGTAACACAAAACTTACCCATAACTTATTCGATGGACGCCAGCATATTCGCCAAATTTCTCATACATTGGCATACGATTCTCATTGAAGCCCCACCCACTATATTTTGCCCCGCCTACTAACTAAATTCATGATGCACTGCAGTGCTGGGCCCATAAATAATTACATAAAAAATAATTATTGTTGATATTTCAATTAATTGATACAATTTAATAATTATGTATTTAATAACGTTTAAGTAATTATATGATGATGAATTTATTAAGTGCATTTTTGTCCCACAAAACACTGTATTGAAGACCTGAATGAAAAAAACTCCACAGCATCTGGCCAAACACTACTGTTTAGACCATCTGAGATTTGTATAAACATGGACTAACGCTATCATAAACATGCTTGCCTTACAGCTCTCTGTCTGAGACTTTCAACCTGATACACCACTCAAAATACAAGATTTTGGATTGGAATGATTATTCTTACACGTACATTAACCAAACTACTGAACCCTCACTGTAGGATACAATGTCTAGGTCATTCAGAGACGTGAAATTCAGTAGAAAGCAATCAGGGATTAATTAGGACACTACAGGACATAAATGGCTCATATGCATGTGCATGCAATGGAAATGAACTGGCATCCCATTCATGAGGTGTTACTGCCTCATGCCCAGGGTTCAGCATTTCATCATAAGGATACACTTTGTAGTCCTCTGTAGGATAGAGCAGTCCCAGATAAAGCTCTCGCTGATCAGCCATCGCTTTCCCAACTGCAGAAATCTTCTCTTCCACCACGTCCAGTGAAGTGTGCACTGTGTAGTGGAATTTTAGCTCATTCTGCATCGGAACGCTCCGGATATACAGAGGGTAGTTCTGCAGAAACACAGGTGCAATTATACAGTACATCACTGAGTCATACAAACAGAAACTTAGGTGTTCTGGACTAGTATCTTTGAGATTTGCTCAGAGCTTTGAGTGTGTCGTTATCAGGAGTGGAAAATAGAATCAGTCATCACTGCTTTATGTTCTGTGCTGTCATAAGCAATGTTGCCAGCAAACAGTTTTTTACTAGAAGTACTGACTTTCTAAGTACACCTGAACCTGTGCCTGCAATATGCAATGGTGGAGAGTTGAATGAACCTTCCCGTCATACACTCTTCAACTAACATCATAGCTGTTGACTGTATGAGTATGTATACTGTATGTACAACTATTTAAACTGTATTACTTGTTGTTTAAGTATACACTACATAGCAACATAAGAAAAGCATACTAAACAAAAATTGTTATAGATTAATTTTACATTTTTAATAGAGATGCACCGAGAAACTGGCTTGAGACTGGAATTGGCTGATTTTTAGTGTGCCTGGCCCTGACCGGAGATCAGCTCCAGAGACCAGGCAGTCTAACATATTTCTGACTCTGAGCCAGTCAATAATGCCACAGCTGCACACACACATATAGCCACAGGCTAACATATCGTCAGTGAGAAAGTTCTTCACTGTGACCTTGCAATTTGTAATAAATGAAAGGCCAAAGCAAGCCATAGGGAAACCACCATGTTATCCTCCAATGCCAAAGGCAAACTCTTTCATTGTCATGCATTTTCTAAGCTGCTTAATCCTAATTAGGGTCGTGGGGAGGCTGGTGCCCATCTCAGCCGATTCTGGGCGAGGACGGGGTACACCCTGGACAGCTCGTCAGGCTACCGCAGGGCCTACACTCACACAACCATTCACACTCCTAGGGGTGATTTGGAACAGCCAATTAGCCTACTGTGCATGTTTTTGGACTGTGGGTGGAAACCCACACAAGCACGAGGAGAACATGCAAAGTCCACATAGAAACGCCTGAGCTGGGAATCGAACCCAGGTCTCTTTGCTGTGACGCGGACGTGCTAACCACTGCGCCACCGTGCCACCATTCTTTAATTGTTTTATTATTAATTCAAAATATATTTTTTAACAATCAGGGTACTATGTTGTGCATGCTAGTCAAGTAATAGGCATTCAACTTAAACAATGGAAATAATGCAATAATTCAGTTGTTGCATGGCAATGGTTCAATAAAAGTAATTATGTGATGACTTTTCACCAATAAGAAATGAGAAAATCTTTTGAAAGAGTAATTTCTTCATTCATTCATTTTCTAAGCCGCTTAATCCTAATTAGGGTAACGAGGAGGCTCGCGCCCATCTCAGCCGAATCTGGGCAAGGGCGGGGTACACCCTGGACAGCTCGCCAAACCATCGCAGGGCCAAAAAACACACATCCATTCACACTCACACCTTGGGGTGATTTAAAACAGCTATTTAGCCTACTGTGCATGTTTTTGGACTGAGAATATGCAAATTTCACCCAGAAACGCCCGAGCTGGGAATCAAACCCAGGTCTTTTTGCTGGGAGGTGGACGTGCTAACCACTACGCCACTGTGCTGCCCTTGAATAATTTCTTTTGTTGTAAAAATAAAATTTTGCATTTAAAACCATTGGTTTTTGTTTGTAGATGCTGTCAATCATAACAGAACAAAAGAAAACCAGAAGTGGCAGTTCACACTTACAAAAAAATCAGAAATTGAAATCAGCCTGGAAAATTGCAATCAGTGCATCACTAATTTTTAGGTATGACAGTGGCAGATGAGCTCTGCACACACATGTATGTCAGGGTTCCAGCAAAGTGGAGCAACTTAATGCACTTTTAGAGCTAATAAATAAATTAAAGTTTCTATGAAAATATACAAGTTTATTAAAATAAAATTTGTATTTTGAAACTACACAGGAACACAAGAAAAACATGCTCCATGATGCAATATATAATACAGTACATAGAAACATAATAAAAGCGGAGTACAATTAGATTTTTCATTCATTCATTCATTTTCTGAATCTCTTAATCCTAATAAACCCGCGACCTTGGGATCAGTAATCCAGCACCCTACCACCGGGCCACCAGTGCCCCTGTGTGTAGTATATAGCAAGTGAAAACAAATAAAAGCACACTAAAACAAGATTTTTCAAAGAGCTCCATGTGCTCTGAGTGTAGTTTTTGACTCTTCTCATTCACAGTTTAGTATAAACTGCACAGAAAGTAAGTATAGCACTGTGTTTTTACACCAATTAAAAGTTGCAGTGTATACACTGCACAGAAACACAAGAAAGATAAGCGAATAGAAGGTTTTTATAAATTATTTTCCCATTTTAAAGTGACCAGGTGTCAAGGTAGCATGGTGGTGTAGAGGTAAGCACGTCTGCCTCACAGATTGCGTCATTCCTGTGCAGTAATAATTATTGATCATTCCCCAGTGATCAATGACTGACTGTGTGTGTTCACTGCAACATTTACAAATAATAAGAACTCCATCTGATCTGTAACCAATTTCATTATCATTATTGATACATTATTATTAAACATTCAGTATGTGATCAAGACACTAATAACCTTAAACCTCTAAATACCCAAACCCTAACATTGTGTCTTATTACCGCTTTTGTTCCCTAACACTTGATAGCTATTGAACTTAATCAGATCTTACCAGGACAAGGACACAATGCAGAGAAAATATGATCTCTTCATATAAGGACAGTGTGGTATCCATCCATCCATCCATTTTCTGAAGCGCTTAATCCTAATTAGGGTCACGCGGAGGCTGGCGCCCATCTCAGCTGACTCTGGGCGAGGGCAAACTACACCCTGGACAGCTCGCCAGGCCATCGCAGGGCCAACGGGGTATCGAGTTTAAAAGCATTCAAAATTACTGCAAAAAGCATTCAGTGTTGCTCTTGCCTTCGTGTTAAATAAGAGCTTGATTACACCTAAAATACACTATAACTTATAGTATACTTACACATTTTCTAAAAGTATGACTAATAAAAAAATCAGTTTAATTAGATTGGTGCAGAAATTCTGAATGGTTTTTGTTTTCAATCATCACATATTCTTTATTCATTTTTATCCATAAGGAAGTAAATAAAACTAGCCTCAACTTAATAAATAAAGCAGTAGGAATAAAGTCCTCGTCTTAAATTTTTAGACAAGTCGCTTTTTGTACATACAGTAGGTTAGAAATCTCAATATTAAACCCTTGGTAATGTCCTTGTCTATTGAGAAGGAAATATATTCAGGTTGCACTCATTATTCACAAGCTATCATTAGCAACCCATAAATAATCGGTTATTACTTCAGGCGAGTACAGTGAAGTTCGAGGCATTTGGTGTTTAACAGCGTTATCTAGTTCCGAGAGTCTTATTTACGCCAAATATAACAAGATAACAAGTAAATTAAAGTAAAAGTACGCTCTTGTTTACCTCTTTCGCTATGACAGCTACGCACACCGCCATGTTGGATTTGCGACAGGACGGAAAGCATGTCACGTGACAGCTTGAAGAGTTCACGTGACCCTGTAGTGACGAGGCAGGTTTTATTTAGATTTTAGTCGCGTTTTTTTAGGCAATTCTTCTTGAACCCCCCTTTGTTTTGTTAGTATACTTGCACAAGGAAATGATGTCAGTTTCCAGCCACATAAAGCTGATGATATTTTTTATTATTTTGACTCACATGACGCTCGTGCCAACTTCCTCAAGTTAAAGTGTGCAGGCAGGCAGTCAGTCAGTCAGACAGGCAGGCAGGCAGGGCTGGTGATTATTATAGAAATAAAATGGAGATCCGAAGAGTGAAGCACAGATTTCTCCTCTTTTGGACCTTCTACTTGATTGGGATCTCCGAGACCCACAATGTTTCGACTCCGAATATTATCCTCATGCTTATGGATGATGTAAGCCTTGAAACTACTTCCAGTTATTCCTTGTTTTTCTTATTTACTCCAGACATCTGTGTACATGTGTGTTTCTGCTTCTCTGTGGTCAGTATGCTGAGAAGGATTTCTACAGTGAGTTAGGAATAAACAGTTTGTCCGACTTTCTCCTGGCTTATCACTCCACCAGAACTGTCCTGACTTTTGCCTTGTGTGATTTATAATAAATACTTCTTTGTGAAGTCCCACCCTACCCAGTGTACACACTGTTCCCATCACTTCAGGGGAAAGCAGTCAGTGTGCATTAGAAGTCACCCTTTGACACCATTCATTCATTCATTCATTCATTTTCTGAATACCTTAATCCTAATTAGGGCCGCGGGGAGGATGGTGCCCATCTCAGCCGACTCTGGGCGAGGGCAGAGTACACCCTGAACAGCTCGCCAGGCCATCGCAGGGCAGAAACACGCTGACGGCTATGCAGCTACTCTTGACAACAATCAGCAAAGGTTCTTTTACATGCCTCTCACCACAGACAGTGAGAGACATGGCCGGCATTTGATAACCCAGTTAGCTGCACTGGGGCTGATGACACCATTAAACTACTATTCATGCTAATTGAGAAAAATAGAAAATATAGATTATAGCTTAGGAGAGAAATCAAGTTGTCTTAATGTATATATCAACTAGAGTCAAACCAATTATTTATATACGCCACGTATTTACAAAATAAAATAAGGATGAGAAGTGGGAGTGGGTAGTCGTAAAGTAAACACGAAGGCAAATGGTTATAGATGCAATACCTATCCATGTAATGCACCAAAAGAAAGAAACAGAGATGTGCAACAGGGCAAATAATTCGGGTTGGTGATTGGTTACTGGGAAACAAGTATGATCTGTGATTGGTTACCTGGACACAATGCTGGTCAGTGATTGGTTTCAGCGGAGCAATACTAGTTAGTTATTGGTTACTGTGGAACATTGTTGGTCATTAATTGGTGAACAATGCTGTTCAGTGATTGGTTTCCGGGGAACAATGCGGTTAAGTGATTGGTTACTGGAGAACAATGCTGTTCAGTGATTGATTACTGGAGAACAATCCTGTTCAGTGATTGGTTACTGGGAAACAATGCTATTTAGTAATTGGTTAATGCTGGTCAGTGAGTGGTTACTGGAGAACAGTGATTGGTCACTGTAAAGAATAATGGTCAGAGATTGTTTACTGAGGAACAATACTGGTCAGTAATTGGTTACTGAGGAACCATGCTGCTCAGGGATTGGTTACCAGGGACCAGTCGTGGTCAGGAATTGGTTACCGGAAAACAATGCTGGTCAGGGATTGGATACTGGGATGAATGCTGTTCAGTTGTGATGTGCTGATTTTTAACACCCACCCAAACAATTATGACAGCCATCCTGCCCCACTCAAAAAAATGTGTTAATGACCCAGCCCGTAAACAGCTAGTTTAACCTGTATAGCTATGGCATCCATTTTTTTCTAGGAATTCTTTAACAGGCATAGTGCATTGATTGCGAGGCATAAGCCTGTGCACTGTAGCTAATGGTCTGGAACTAGGCTACCAAGCAAACAGACAAATTTTTTCCATCGTTCTTTTTTGCTGAATAGCAGCAAAACAGGTTACCCTTCTTTAAAGACCTGAACTTTCTCTATACTGAACTCTAACTGCCTTATATGCACCTTAACATCTAACCCATTTTTTTTTTTTGGACAAATTTTTCCAACAGCCTTGTCCTTAACTAAAAATGTTAACCTTACATTCATCATAGACTGACTAGCCTCTTTTTTCTTTCATGAAAAGCTATACCACCGAGGGGGAAAACGTGCACAGAAGGCTGTGTGTGCGTGTGCGTGTGTGTGTGTGTGTGTGTGTGTGTGTGTGTGTGTGTGTGTGTGTGTGTGTGTGTGTGTAAAAGAGGGAGAGGTGGTCTAGTAATCATAATCTATTGCGTGCAATTCAGAGAGCCTATAATTTAAAAATGATTGCATGCAGTATTTCTGTAGGTAATAATTTTATTAATTATGCCTCTATACACCACCACAATGGATTTGAAATGAAGCCATCAAGATTTGATTGACGTTTAGATTTTCCGTTTTAATAAAAAGGAAATCTGTTAACCATTTAGGAATTACAGCTATTTTTTTACATTTTCACAGATTCAAAAGAAATTGGACACACCCATGTTTTTGACATCCTGTTCAGTGATTGGTTGTTGGAACTGTAGGGTTTGTAAGGTTATGCTCACACAACTTGCATATAACCTCAACTATGATGTGAGGTGGAAACCCATACTGAATATTAGACAGTAGCTAATGTCTTCTAATAATCTTGCTGTATTTTTCTCCAGTCTGTATATTTTTTTATTACGTTGCTATATCTAAGCTTGCTAACCCCACTGGTTAATTATGAATTATTATGAGATACGCATACACAAAAAAGGAGCTGTTAGGATCTGATTCTTCTCCTCTGTGATGTTCTCTTTCAGATGGGATGGGGTGATCTTGGTGTATTTGGTGAGCCTTCTAAAGAAACCCCACATTTGGATATGATGGCCTCTCAGGGGATGCTGTTCCCCAACTTCTACTCTGCAAATCCACTCTGTTCCCCATGTATGTATGTATGCACTGCACATGCTTGCTTTTTACAGTCTTAATGGGATGCAGGAAAAGAACTTAAAAAACAGCCATAGAAATCTGCACATTGGAAATTTCCATGTTGGGCTTTTGTACATCTTTAACCTTCTGACTATGGGATTGCAGTTAATCTTTTTTATATAAATAGATGTGTGGAAATATTACAGTGCTTAGAGGATATAATGTTTAGGGTGTGCTTTTACTGATTAATATGACTGTAGTGCCTTAGAAAGGCTTGATATTATTATTGGGGGGCAGCCATGGCCTAATGGTTAGAGAAGGGGGTTTGGGACCTAAAGGTTGCTGGTTTGATTACTAAATCAGCAGGAAAAATGTGTGGTGGTGGGGGAATGAGCTGCACCATGGCTAAAGTGACTTAGACAAGGCACCTAACCCCAAACTGCTCTCCGGGCGCCCCATTGAGTAGCAGCCCACTGCTCCGAGTGTGTGTATGCTCACTGTTTGCCACTAAATCCAGAGGCAATAATTTCCCTTGCGAGATTAATACAGTTGATTAATTTTTATTTTGAATTTATTTATTAATAATAAATTCATTTAATAAATACATTTATTTATTTAAAATATTTCAGTGTATATATATATATATATATATTTATTTTTTTTAATTTTGATTAATATCAAAATTAAAAAAAATAAAAAATGGTCAGCTTTAATGGGATTTTGACAGATCTGGATTTTTACCTGTTGGAGATCAGGGTCTGTATTTTACAGCAATCTTATCTCTTACCTTTATCTGCTCCTTGTCCACTTTATTTTAAACATTTAATCTAGATTTGAGGTTTAAAGATGAGTGATTGAAGCACATCATGAAGCACCTTCGTCCCTCAAAATACATATAGATCAACCTGACTTGTATAAAATGACCATTTTTGTTATTGTAATAAAGTTTTTAAATAAATAAAAAACAGGCAGTGTAGTTCCAGTGTGTAAACATTTTTTTTTTTAAATTTTCTGTTTTCATTCATGAATTAATTCATTTTCCAAACCACTTAATCCTACTATCAGGGTCACTGTGTAGCTGAATCCTCAAGTATGTGAATGTTAAAAAAACAACAACAACAGAAGGCATGTCCTGTTTATCGTGTAACAGGTATTCCCAGTTCATCTGCACTACATTGGCTCATGTGGATGTTACTGGAGCTGTCAGAACATTGATCTCTGCTAATGCTGCCTTACTTCTTAATGTTAAACACATACTCTCCGGTCACTGCATTCAAGATAATAACCCTTTTTTTCACCTGTTATTATGACCCAAGCTCGCCTCCCACTCAGACAAAAACCGCACTGTGTCCTGAAAATTTCAATGAACATAGTGGGGGCGTGGCCAAAATTCAAAAAGTGCAATTTTCAAGCTCATACTACATTTATGTGGGGTTCTCACTACATTTTATAATTTTCTGGGGTTTTTTTCATGGTTACGTGTGCTCCATGTCCGATGTGCTCTTACTACCTATAGTATATATATATATCTTTTATCACGTACTCATCACGTTCTTACTGTGTCTGTCTGGTCCTTATATATACCAAACCACACACTGTGCTGTTTCATTTGTTGTGCAAGTTTCTTGTGTCCACATCTGCACTGGAAATGTTTGAGCAATGCTTGTACTACATCAGTGAAGTTCCTACTAGGTTTTATTTATGTTGTTACTACGTCAATGCCATCATTACTGTGTCCTTATTAGGTTTTTACTGCTTCTGTTTCCACCATGTCCCCACTGCATTTTTTTAACATATCCAAAGTTTGACCTCGTCTTCTGTGTTAATTGAGACAATATCACATCCTTATTGATTTCTGCTGCATTCCTACTATGTTATGTAGATTCTTACTGCATCAATTCAAATGTTTGAGGATATAGTGGGAACAAGGCAGAGTGTGAGTTTTTTGGGCTTTTTTCCCCCCAAAATTTTCTTCACAATTGAGTCATAGCTAATTCCTGCCTGTAAGATATGCCTCCCTATCACATAACCACCACCAACCAGGAAGGGGCAAGAACAATCATGTGCTTCCTTTGAGACATGTGACACTTGCCACATGCATTTTTTTGAGCTGCAGTTCATGCGTTTTCAGAAATAACGTTACAAATTTGGAAGTAAAGTGCTGTCTGCCCCTTGTATGCAGGAGCTCACGCACGTAAAGAGAGAACTGCTGACTGTTCTGGGTAGCATACTAGTTCTCCAAAGTACTACAAAATCTTTCAGGGGTTTATACAAGATGCTTTTAGACACTTTCTGGTAAAAGTAAAACTGTAAGAGTAAAATAGTTTTAATATGTTTAAATGAATATTTTAAAGCTAAAAGTATCCCAGGATCTCCTTTGGACTTAGTCTTGGTCATTTCAGTCCACCCTCCTAAATAAGAACTCCAGGCACTGAGAGAGGCAGGAAACAGAACTCATTATGATAATGTGGTTAATGCTCCCTCTATTAAAATGTGCAAATGGCCCATAATTTGGGAATTTGAAGGAATGCATAAGATGAACCATCAACCCATTTTCATTTTTAATTAATATTTAAGCAAATACGGTGTAATCAGTTGTTAATCTGGTCCGTATGAGCCGAGGGCACATGGAGGACATCTCCTGCTCTGTACCTGGTGTCCTGCATTAGTGCCTTGGAGACAGTGCTCTTCTTCAAACCATTAATTAACATTTTAATCATGTAGTAGATAAGACGAAGCCCAGCTAATTACAATATGCAGGATGAGGACATATTAAAGATGTCTATAGTTTTGTTTTTCTTCTTAAAAATGAAGCTTGCATGTTGATTTCTGGAGTTTAAACCTATAAGTTAATGTCCTGAGAAGATGCACTTTAACTTTACAGTCACCATTTATACTTTATTTAGGGGAGCAGATGAGGCTCGGTAGTAATACATCTCCTTCATGCTCAAGCTGCTTTTCATGATTTATGGCATATTTTGCACATTCTCACTGCACTGTCTCTCATTCCTGATATCTCCAGCCAGAGCTGCTTTGCTTACGGGGCGTCTTCCAATCCGGAATGGATTCTACACCACTAATGGACATGCCAGGAACGGTACAACCTACTCTCACTCTCAGTCACATGTGAAATTAAACATCACATCTCATACAAGTTTAATTATAAAGCAGTAACAATGTGAATAAAGAAGCAGTGTAATGATGATGATGATGTCCCCTGCTTCAAGAAAAACTGTGATTGTCCATTGTTTTGTTTCAAGTATGAGCCACAAAGGATAATGTCTTTTAAGCTCCCAGATAGCAGACCAGTCACATATTATTACACATATGTATTCTGTGTCTCACACAGCCTATACACCTCAAGAAGTTGTGGGAGGAATTATAAAGGATGAGATCCTGTTGCCTCAGGTCTTAAAAAAACAAGGCTATATTAGCAAGATCATTGGCAAGTGGTGAGTTTCTCCATTTATTGTGTTCCTTTTCAGTGCAAATCCAGAGAAGTCACATGTTCATCCTCTGCTGGTTCATACCTACAAGGCAGTACCAAACCACTTAATCCTTATTAGGGTCGCGGGCAGGCTGGCGCCCATCTCAGCCGACTCTGGGCAAGGAAGGAGTACAGGGGTACTTTACGAAAAGTTAAAATTACATTTATGACATTTGGCAGACGCTTTTGACTTACAATCATAATTTTCATACAACTGAGCAATTGATTGTGAAGGGCCTTGCTCAAGGGCCCAATAGTGGTTATAGTGAGGATTGAACCGATGACCTTCAGATCAGTAACCCATTGCTTTAACCACTAAGCCATCTATCCAAATGGGGTCGTAGTTGTAGTAAGGTCGATTGTGTGCTAATAAATTCCTTCCTGAGTTAATGATTGTGTGTTAAAATTTTTAGAATTTATTTTTTTTTTTACCTACAGCAGTCCCTTTGACTTTGAGTTCTACTTGTTTTTAATGGAGCTCCTTATGTGCTCCTATAAAAATAAAAATACTTATTTTCCCTACGCACTGTAACTATAGTAATGTCTTAGGTTGCTATCTACAGGGCTCACAAATTCAGTAGCCCGATGTCCTGAAGCTATTAACTTTTCCCATTGGGCTACCAGAATGCAGCACCTCCCTGTCTGACAGGCTGCCAGAAATTATACTCCAAGTGAAATCAAATTTCCTCCACATTCCATGTTATGCTTTGTTATAATTGCTATTTTTAAAAAAACAATCACATAACAAACAAGTTTTTATTCATTATATGTTAAAAGGAAATGTAACGTTATTGGGTTGTATCAGAGGCATAGAGAGAAATTTGACAGCCCAGTTTTCCTTTGGGTTTTCTCTACTGCTCTGGGTTGTGTGTAATGAGTTTTCTTATCCTCTCTTCTCCCTTTTTGTTTGGCAAATGAAGTTGGTGCAGTGCTGCCACCCCTGTAATGGAGTGTGGTTTTCACTTCATTTAGATTATATCAAGTATTTTCATGAAGCTAATCCCTGATGTGTGTGATCCAGGTATTCATCACTGTTTACAGTCACATTATAGTAACTTGCCTTCCTTATGGGGCAAAACATCCCCATAACATAAATCATTACATTTTAAGGTGATTACATGTTTTAAGATTAGAGTAAGAGTTAGGGTTAGGCAAGTAGTGGTTATGGTTAGGGTTAAGGTAAAGTCTTCAGGAAATTAATGTAAGTCCCATATGTTGCCCTCTGAAGTTTAGAAATCAGTCTAGGGATTTAGAATTTAAACTGCCCTCAAGGGTGCTAAAGACCTTCTACACCTGCACCATTGAGAGCATCCTGGCAGGAAGTATCACGGCCTGGTTTGGGAACAGCACCCAACAGGACAGGCGAGCTCTCCAGAAGGTGGTGCGATCAGCAGAGCATACCATCTGTATCGAGCTTCCTGACCTGGACACTATATACAGCAATCGGTGCTGGACCAAAGCCAGGAAGATAGTGAAGGACCTCAGCCATCCCAACAATGGACTCTTCTCTCTGTTGCGGTC
>JAOUQZ010000001.1:32619104-32639268 GCA_028564935.1 Neosilurus hyrtlii
AACACTGGTACCTGGACACTGTAGACTCTCCCCACACATAAACATCCACCTCAGCTGACTGCTGCACACAGACACTTATCACTTTACAGACATTTGTCGCTTTGCCCACAGACACTTTACACTTTACAGACAGACAATTACTTGAAAAATCGCCACTGCGTTACATTATATTTCATATATATTTTATTTTCTATTATATTTTATTTTATTCTATATTTTTTTTTTTTTTTTTCTATTTTTTCTTTTACATTTTATATTTATACTGACCTTTAAAATCCTTTAAAAAGTTTTAGTTATTGTTATTGTTCTTTACTTCTTGTTACTTTGATAGTTTATTCTTTACATTTTGGATAGTCGTACTAAGCATTTCACTTCATATTGTACTGTGTATAATTTGTATGTGACAAATAAAATTTTAATTGAATTGAATTGAATTCTTGCTGACATGTTTGTGTATCAGTTATAAATACTGGGTTGAATCCATGGAGGTCATTTGCCTTTGCAGTAGGTTTGAAGGCCAAAAATTAACCCTGACTTGACTGTATGCATTGTCCGCATGTGCCCACCACAGGAAACTTAATATGGTTGCCACGTCATCGAGTTAATGCTGATTGGCTGTTTGGTATCACTAACTTGCAAGATGACAGGCAGGAAGAGAAGGTTTATTATTAATAGCAAAACTGAAACCCAGAAAATAGAGGCTGATACACCACCGTTCAGACTCACACAGAATAAAAAAAAACAAATCTAACACAGGTTGGCAGACAAACTTGTGGGTAAATAAATGTTCCTGGAGCAAACACTGAAATTGGAAGCTTGATAGTGCATGAGCTCATTACATTGATATTTAGGCTAACATGACATATACACATGAAAGCGGAAATCAGAAAGGCAGTAAATACCAAATCTAAGCTTGGACAACTGTCAAGAGACATCTATCAGGTGCTCCAATTTTAGGCATTGTCTGAATTTATATATTACAGTTTGCCAATTTTTACAGTATATTTAGGTTTTTCATCTTTATGTCACTGGAGCTTATTTTGCACAAAGGGAATGCCTTGTGTATATTCTACTTAACAAACAAAAGATTCTGAAAAAATGTGTAATGGTTTCTAAGATAAACATTTTCAAATCTCATTTGTATCTGAAAATTTCTCTTCTGTATCTGACATCAGGCACCTCGGACACTTGAAGCAGCACCTTCCTCTGGAGCATGGTTTTGACCAGTTCTTCGGTTCTCCACACTGCCATTTTGGACCCTATAACGAAAGTGTCGCTCCCAACATCCCTGTTTATAACAACTCCCAGATGATTGGAAGGTATACATCTGACTCACACACATCTGCAGTAATGCCTGCAAATGTCTATCTAGAGACAATAACCTCTGTTTTCTCTCTGAATTTCTTTGCTGGATAAATTAATCTGGGGTTTTTTCTTGGCTTGTGTTTATACCAGCTGTGTTCAGATCCCCATTATCTGTCGGTTTGTTCTCCCAAACCAGCCATATGTGCATTCAGGGTCATTGCTTCTAGCAAGTGCGCCACTTTTGTGCTTAGCAGTGGGTTTAATGAGCGTATCGTACCTGAGCTTGGCCAGACACATACACACAAACACACAAACATACACACCCAGGAGACGACAGGTTGCGCTGATGGTGTGTAAGGACACCTGGAACAGCCAGAGCATGAGAACTGGCGAGGCAGTAACATGTATCCGCTCACATTCATAACACAGCCTGGGCTCTTCAGAGACTCAATGTGTGCCTCGCTAACTCTAGTCCTTAATCACTCTTTAAAAATCTCTTCAGCAAGCTGCTGTTCAGTAAAAAACTTCAGTGTAGTGTGAAATTTATTTGAAAGTATGCTCGTTCATGAGAGACAAATACAGACGTAACCTGTAGGCTGTGTTCCAAGATTGATTTTGCACAACCTTGTTGACTAACCTGTTGATGACTCCCAACTTAAGGACCATTACAGTACTTTATTAGCACAGATGAAATCTGTTAGATGACCATTCGTAAGCCAGAGGGATCATGTCAACATTATTGTTGACTTTATGAGCAGAACTTGCCCAGAAGGCTTTGCAAGCAGATGCGATTTCTGTTTCAGAACACTAAAAAAAAGTATATAAAACAGTTAATGCCTATTGATTCAAATGGTATGAACAGCAAACTACTGGTTCACACATATCACATTTGGTTGCTGATTAAACTGTGTTTTATGGAGTTGGCTGCCCCATGTGAACATGAGTGCTGGTTTGTTTACACTCCAATTAATATTCTCCTGGCTAGTTAACAAGTCACCTCTTAACAACCTAGCTAGTTGGCAAGCCAGTGTAACTGTCAACATGGTATAAACCTCACATACATTGTGCTTGTTACTAAAGTCTGTTGAACACCTGTTGCAAAATCTGCTGTCAACTAGATCATATTAAAACAGCTGTGAGATCCATAGGTCAATATGTTTTTCAGGTATTATGAGGAATTTCAAATCAACAGGAAAACTGGGGAGTCAAATCTTACACAGCAATTTTTACAGGTAAGACACGTTGCTTGATTTTATTATCTCAGTGTTTCTCATCTGGCTTTGCACTGTGTGTCATCAGCATACCAGTGGAAGCTTATACCATTTTTACAAATAATATTACCCAAAGGGAGCATGCAGGGAAAAAAGCAAAGGGCCTAATACAGAACCTTGTGGCACACCAAACTTGATGTGAACATTTATAGAACATCTACAAACCGATCACCATCAGTTCCATAAGACTTACTCTAAGTATCAAGATGATCCATGACCTGCTGCTGGTTCTCTGTGATGATGATTCTCTCTCATCTGATTACAGGAAGCCTTGGACTTCATTTCCCAACAAAACGCAGCCCATCAGCCTTTTTTTCTCTACTGGGCACCAGATGCCACACATGATCCAGTTTATGCTTCTAAGCAGTTCCTGGGTCAGAGTCAGCGGGGACTGTAAGATTCAGATTGTACTCAATTATAAATAGACAGATGTCAAATACTACAAAATGAATACTACCATGCTACTAATACATCTTTTATTTGTATTTTTGTGTTAAAAACTAATTCTTCACAGCAACCTGTAAGCAAAACTAGTACTTAATATTTTACTAGTAACTTTAATATTTTATAAGTAAAATTACTTATTTCCTGAGCCAAACATGATTACACAGACATGGAGACATCTGCCCTTTTGTTATGATTGTCAAGGATTACAATGATTCCATACATACCATTAGAAACAGTTCAGGAGAATAACTAGTGAGGAATTCAGTAACGCTATGAGGAGGGAGCAACAGTATCGGAAAACCTAGGTACAAGTTTATATTACTATGCCTGAACAGTCCGATGCTGTGTATGCTATCATAGTGGTAGACATCACCTTTTCTTTTGGTTTAAGCAAAAAGTAAAATAGCCACTATGAGACATTTTTACAGTAGCTCCAGTTCTAAAAATGCTCAGGGCACCAAACTGTGCACCAAGTTTAATGCCTTTATGAGAACTCAAAGCTGCTGCTACTAAAACAGCTGGCACACTTTGCCAATTATCGTAAAAGGACGTCTGACGGAGATTTCAAATTTTCAATTTGTTCCTCTCCATTCGCCTACATTTTGTGACCATTTGTCATTACTTCAATCCAGCGGAAGGTTTTGTAACTCCACCCGGCAAAACCGTCTAATGGTTGTACGGATGTTCGGGGCATGAGTTTTGTTCAAAACTTGTCCTGTACTTGTGTGTTCACATCCGTTGATCTCCTGTGGACCTGACTCGCAGCCGGACTTCTACCTGATATGTAGTGGGTGAACCGGAGGTGTGCCGGATGTAGACCACATGTTCAGTGAATGATTACTGACAGACAGTGCTTGAACTGATGAATAATGGATGTGCAACGGTGGTCCACAGGACAAAACTGACTC
Source organism: Neosilurus hyrtlii (assembly GCA_028564935.1). Lineage (NCBI taxonomy): Eukaryota > Metazoa > Chordata > Actinopteri > Siluriformes > Plotosidae > Neosilurus > Neosilurus hyrtlii. Next base: position 32,623,036 of record JAOUQZ010000001.1, read on the forward strand.
TTCACTGGGTCCAAAATAAACAGCGATGTACATCCTGGGGTATTGGGTGTGCCTTGATCAACAACAGAGAAGATTTTTACCAATAAATCATTTTCTTTTACAAAATTTCTATCCATCAGACCTCCATTTATGCCTTCCAGCAAGGTGTGACTTCTCCTTATGTACAACTATGCCAAGCATAAACTGTGTTTTATAATCAAATAATTATCAGAGCAATGTTGACTAAACTTTAGTGCTTCTGAAATCACAGGAAGGAGCCAAAAGTCTTTCTATAATTATAAATGTTATTTAGAGCTTGTCTTAAATGTGTAAAAAGAATAAATGGCAGTCACCCAGACAAGGTCCATATCACACCTAATTTCACACTTCAGGTAGGAAATGTTTCCTAATCAATTAAACACTCCAGTTTTCCAATGAAAAATAAAATTGCTTAATTAAATGTTGATTTTAAGTAGTCCAGTGGTGAGACTAAAGAAAGGAGAATACATAGTCGGGGTCGCCTGTGTTCGTTTAGTATTCTTCATGATAGCTCAGACCTTGCAAGCAGGAGTTCTCTCAGAATGTTAAATGAGGTGTGCATTGAGGGCAGAGAGAGGTGTGAGGCGCTTTAGTCCCAATTCTTTCACCTATTTCACAAAGTAGTCTTATTAAGAATTATGTTTCCCAACCCCTACCTGCTCTCACACACATTTATTATTATTGGTTGCATTGATTTATACTGTAGGTTGGTTTTTTCTCCACCTATAAATGTTTCAAAAGTATTGGTATTGTTGTGTAATCCACAACTTTATGTATAAACTTAGGGCTTTTAGGGATAGTCTCATGGTGAGCTCATAATAGCTTCAGAATTAGTCTAGAAAAAGCAGTGAAATGTGTGCTGTTATGTTTTATAGCTATGGCGATGCTGTGATAGAGCTGGATTACAGTGTGGGGAAGATATTGGCTCAACTGGTTGAGCTGAGCATCGAAACGAACACATTTGTGTTCTTCACTTCCGATAACGGTGCTGCGGTGATGTCTGGACCAGGGCACAGTAAGGAGCTATAAAAACCCAATACACTACCTCCGTGTTGCTCTCTTTGTCTCTGAGATTAGATTCACTGTTTATCGAACTTCCGACTGGGCTTGTTCATTGTGCTTGTGCTTGTTTCTGTTTTTTCAGGTGGCAGTAACGGCCCATTCCTGTGTGGAAAAGAGACAACTTTTGAGGGAGGAATGCGGGAGCCTGCCATTGCTTGGTGGCCTGGACGAATCCCTGCAGGCTCAGTATGAATTAGAGCATGCTCATTACAATTTAATAACACGAATACCATTTCAGAGTATTAGGCAGAACCTATATTCTCTCTGTTTCTTTACTAATTATTATTTATAAGTCTCCAGTTGCATCCACTTTCACCAATTTCTCTGATATCTCTCCAAACTTAATATTTTTTATAAATATTATCAAGTGGGGCATTGGTGGCCCGGTGGTAGGGTGCTGGATTACTGATCCCAAGGTCAGGGGTTCAAGCCCCACTGTCACCGGGTCGTCACTGCTGTCCCCCCCAGTGCACCTAACTGGGTTATCAAAGGCGAGCTGTCCAGGGTGTACTCTGCTCTTGCCCAAAGTCGGCTGAGATGGATGCCACCCAGCCTCCCCGCCACCCTAATTGGGATTAAGCGGCAATAAATGAATGAAATAATTACAAATATATGACTCCTGATGGTGAATTGTAAATTAAGACTGGGATGATTAACAGTAAAGATACCACTATTTCCAGTAAAGTTGTAGCTCCAGGATTGCTGTAGCTGGGTATTTATTTAGAGAACGCGAGAAGCCACATCCACAAAGAATGCAACAAGCGTCACACAAATCGTCTGCCGCTGAACCATTTTACGAGGCCTATGAAAGCAAATAGTAAAAGGATTTGGGGAACTCGTTGTTTGGTGGTTTGTGTCAATCAATTGTATCCTTAAGCTCTTATTGGTTATCACTTAATTGAAAATTCAGCTTAGTTGAACCCAGCTCAGTTGCCACCCAATAGTCTTGTCTATCATTTCTGTAACATTCAATGACTTTGCATGGCCGCTTGTTGCTTCCAGTGTGGATGTGGTTTGAGCTGTGTTAGCAGACCTCTGTACATGTTCAGAAAATTAATTTGGAATAATATAGCTTGATACCTCTGTAGAATGTAGTTGCATAACCATGCGGCAGACTAAAATGCATTGAACATATGGGTGAAGTGTCACATGGCTTTTTACGGCTTCATCCTTCCATCAACTTCACCAGGTACATTTATTTTTTTTAAATAATTAGGAAATAATAAGTTTTAGGCTAAGATCAAAATTATAACGTGCTACATACCCAGTAGAAGTCTGTCTATTTTAAAACTAGTGTGATAAATTGGGGCCTATGGCTTTTAACCAGTGGGAATAAATCATTTATTTATTCAGCAGTTAGTGAATGGTTTTGGTTTTAATCCTCTAAGCAATCCTTCTCGATTGTTTTGACTCGTGAATCAGTGTTAATGGCCTCATCAGGTATTGTAATTCAATCCCTCTTCTCAAAGGAACACGCTGGAATCTCCTGCCTTTTTGACAAAGCTACAAAAAATCAAGCATATTTTTTTCAGTCTGTACGTGCATGTTTTCCTCAGCACAAATTCTAAGCGTGTATGTTCTCTCTCTCTCTCTTTCTCACCCCCCCTCCTCTCTCTCTCCTGGCTGAGAGGAAGCCTCCCTTTACTGATCCGTTAAAGCTGCACGTTCTGCAAATGACTTTTAATTGTATTATATGCGGCTGCGAGACAGCACCGAGGCGCAGGGTGGGGATTTTTGGAGGATCTGGAATGGCGAGGTGTCTGCGGGCTGCATTAAGCTCTGCCCCCGGCTCGTATCTGACGGGTGTGCAGGACTCTGATAGCGCAGAGAGGGATTGGGAACGTCTTAAGCGCCTAATCTGTTTGTGTGTTTGCCGAGGTTGGATTGAGCTGTAATGAGGGCTTCGATATCTGAATATGCCAGGCGTGCGGGATAAAGGACAGGCAGGGGAAGAGGAGGAGGGGTGAGTGGGTCGCATGCGTGTATGTGTGTCTGGGTGCATGTGGAAGGCTAGAAGTTGGCAGCAGAAGGAAGTTTTGTTCATGAGGGTGCCAGGTGTTCTGGGAGTGATAGAATGGTGGAGAAGAGAAGCGGTGGAGTGGAGGGCACTGCCAGGGCAAGCAGGTGTTCCACACTGTTAAAATTTGCCTGCCAGCTGCAGAGTAAACCTGACCCAGCTTTTAGATTCTGGCTGTACATCCTCATATGGGACGCACTGATACCAGCACTGTTTCTGTGCTTTGGACATCCTACAAACCTAGTGGCCTAAAGCTATGTATTATATAATGAGCAGAAGGTGGCGAGTATCATATCTGTTGGTGCAATTTTGCTGGGTTTTTGTCGTTATCCATACAAAGTGAGGCCTGACTACCTCATGACTGTAAAGTCAATAAGTTAAATAAACAAAGTGTCAACATTGTTAGTAGTTGCTCTGATCGCTGTTGGATACAATAGCATATGATTATTATTTAATATTTTATTTTACTTACATATTTAAAACTACCAGCTAGTTTGATATTTAACAGTGTATATTCCTCCAAAGTTTATTTGCTCAGTTTAATGCTACACAGCTAGCTATAATAAATATATTTTAAAGCTAGGTTGATTGTAGAGATAACATACTTGAATGACGATAAATAAATGACTTTATGTTAGTAGTATGATAAACTTTGTTATTAGACCCTAAGTTTTCTCCACCTCCCCCCAATAAAATTTTCCACATTTCATATTCTTGGAAATATTTGGCAATTATTCAGCAAAGGCTGTGAAGGTCACTAAATAGTCCCTGAGATGGAACATTGAGGGCACTATTCAGTTCAGCCAAGCCTGAGGCAAATATTTGGTTTTATATATATATATGGGAACCTAAGCAAAAAGGTCAATAAAACTATTTTTATGGTTGATTTTTACATTTTTTAAAACTCATGACAGACGCATGAGCTTCACAATGCACTTGCGAGAAGATTTATAGTAACGGCATTTCTTTAATTCTCTTATCAATTTTTTTCTAATATATACTATGCGGTATCATAAAGAAAGGGAAACTTAAACAAGGTATTCATTCATTCATTTTCTGAACCACATAATCCTAATTAGGGTCACGGGGAGGCTGGCACCCATCTCAGGCGATTTTGGGCGAGGGCAGAGTACACCCTGAAGAATTTGCCAGGCCATCTCAGGGCAGAAACAATCTGACAGTAACCCAATGGCCTACTCTTTACGAAGTACAGAAATGGTTCTTTTACATGCCTCTCACCCCAGACAGTGAGAGACATGGCTGGCCTTTGATAATCCAGTTAAATGCACTGGGGGGACAGCAGTAACAACTTGGTGACAGTGGGGATTGAACCCCCGACCTTCTTATCAGTAAGCCAGCACCCTACTACCGGGCCAACACAGTCAATAAAACAAGTTATTTTATAGATTATTTTTACATACTCTAACCATGACAGAGGCAAGTCAGGTGAGCTTTGTGTGTTCCACACAGAGCCAAAAAAACCTGTGTGGCTAACAGTGTCTGTTTGGCTTGCTCATTTAGAGTGTAATACAAAGTACATGGAAACATAAGTAAACCGTGCTCTATAAAGGTATGTTTTTACACACATTCAAAATTCTGGTATATAGTACATAGAAACACAAGAAAAGCAAACTAAAATTAGACTTGTACACTTTATTTTGCCATTTAAAAATTTTCCATTTTAATAATAATAGTGTATGCTTTAAGTGAACCTGACAAACCATGAATGTCCTTTGTTTTGAGTTAAGCATTATCCACTTGGGATTTCTTGAGAGTGGACGAATCAGATTGCCTTGATCCAGTGTAGGGTATACTAATTGGGTTTATAATGTTTGGCATGAATTCATACAAAAAAATTAGCCCATAATATTAAAACAGAGGGACGATCTGTATAATTTGCAAAATTATACAGAGGAAAAAAACCATGTGATTGCATAAGTATTTGACCCTTTGTCATTAAAATGGTGTCCATCTTCGTGCATTTGAGTGCATTAAGAGTAACACGATCTAACTATAAATACACCTGGCCAACATGATCAGCACTGGCCCCTTTGTTTTATAGCTTTTAAAGCTTTTATAGTCTATACACACTGTGTATGCATGTCCAATGCATTTTTCTGCATCATGCTCGATCCAGAATGCTTAATGATTTCCAGACATGACAGGCTTCTCTTCTGAATGCCAACAGAAGACCGAGTTGGCTCAGGATGTGATGGAATGGGTTGGCAGAGGAACGCCGGCCAGCTCAGCATTCCTACATATGGACAGGGAGGATGCAGGGATATGAGGGGGAGGGCTGAGCCGCAGTCAGACCCAAAGCTGCCAGCCCCATCGCTTAGGCTCACTTTATCAGCTGAGCCCCAGAGCTGGAGTGAATTAGACAGGGATAGCAGGTCTGTCTCCTCAGATAACTTCCACCAGGATTTAGCCAAGACATATGCATACCCAGTCAAGAATAAAGCAGAGAAACTGCAATGAAGTGTGTGTCTGTGTGTGTGTGTGTGTGTGTGTGTTTTGGGGAAGGGGGCAGGGGGGTAGTTTAAATGGGAGATAAAGAAATGTGTTGTCTGTTTTTACCTTTGTTTTCTATTTTCTGTATTTCTTTCAGTACCATATTTCTTTCCGTATTCAACTGGATAAAATCCGTTGGTGGTAGTTGGTAGTCAACTTTATTAATTGTCTTCTTTGATTTCTCCTTTTCATGTGTGTGTTTGTGTGTGTGTGTGTGTGTGGATAATGGAATGTAAAAGGCCTTCTCTGGCTGAGAAGGTGGCTGTGGAGAGAATGAAGAATTCACACAGGCTGTGGCGGGTGTGTGTGTGCGTGTGTGTGCACTTGCAGCACAGCCAGCTGCTCCGGGTTGATAGCACTATCTGATTGTGAGCGTGCCGTCTCCCTCAAAGGGCCGCTCAGGAGAGAATGGAATAGAAGATCAAGGATGACAGCGAAAAAATGGCATTTTATCGGAAAATAGTTCAAAGTTTATAAATAAAATAAAGCTTTATTTTGTGCCGCGACTGGCGAAAGGAGATAAAACTACAGCTCCAACGTGTGTCCCATCTCCTCTTTTCTCCCTTTCACTTCCTCCCTCCCTCATTCCCAGCCTCTTCAGTCCTCATTTACAGAGCTGTGTGTGTAATATATAATAACGTTGAGCCTGAGATTAGAGAGGACTGGAGAAGCGCATCATCAGGGCCCCATGGACGGACTCCCTTTGTGCTTTCCTGTTGGGTTTCATGGAGACTCTATATGTATGTATGTATGTATGTGGATGAGCATGTGGTGGCGTGGTCTCATCCCCTACTCATATCCCACTTTCTTTGAGGTTTAAAGAAAGCATTTAACGAAAATAAAAATTTATTGCACTATTTTCTGCTACTTGTAATGTGACATACAGGTGTGTGTGTGTGTGTGTGTGTGTGTGTATATGTGTATATATATATGGGTGGATGGATGGATGGTTCCCCTGAATTAACAAATTACAGATTCTGGTTGTTTTTGTGTTGTTTTTATGAATGGCATATTATTGCTGGTCAAAAGAAAGTAACAGCTGCAGTGGTGTGCTGATGATCTAACTTGGTTTTGTTTTTTGCATCATAAAACCCTGCAGTTATAACATGGGTGTGTAGATTTTTTTCAACCTCAAGAGTAGGAAATTGAATTGTTTTGGCCATGTAACATGTGACCGAAAACACAAAAGAGGCCACCCCAAAATATGATGGCTGAGTGATATCATAGACTGGGCAGGGTTCTCCTTCAACAAACTGATCAAGTGGAGGGGTGGTGTTGCAAGGGCTGTGCTCCCCTCTCAGGTAGATGTCTAAGGGACTAAACTGATATGCTCTTAAGATGAGTTCTTTTTTTAAAACATTTATTTATTTTCGTCCAAAATAGCCAAAATTGGAGTCAAACAGACAAAATTAAAGTTGAATAAAACTAATAAGGGCATGAGGCAGGGGCAGACTGCGGTGAAATAACAGCTTTTGATGCACATGTGGGGTATTTAGGCATGGAATTTGCACATGGTCACAAAATTAGCCTTATATGTAACTACAGTGTAGAAAATAAGATACTACTACTATTTTAAAGTGAAGAAGAAACCGTCGTTAATATAGTATGAATGAATACTATAAGCAAATTGCTTGCTGATTCCAGTGCAAAATAAATTAACCTTGTTGGTATAGAATCATATCGGGCAGTAAGTGAACTGAACCATGTTGAGTGATACTAATATCATATAGGTCAGCATTTCAGTCCTGTTTCTCTCTCTTTCTCTTTCTCAGTCTTTATCCTTCTGTACTCTGTTCTCGTTTCTGTCTAGGTGAGCTATCAGTTGGGCACCGTGATGGATCTCTTCACTACTAGCCTTGCTCTAGCTGGCCTGAATGCTCCTGATGACCGGATCATCGATGGCCTGGATCTGAGTTCCACCCTCTTTAACAATTCTGTAATAGAAAGGTGTGAATGAACAAACGAACACACACACACACACAAAGTTGATGAGAATGCACTGATATACCATAGATTTTTAACCACTGTAGCCCCTGGAAAAGAGAGGGGCAGACAGAAAAAGGGAGTGAGAGAGGATGAGACCACCACAGTGGATAAGGTGTTCTGCTGAGCGCGTAATGGGATAAGGCTGAGGGGCAGCGTTGGTTGGCAGTGCCCAAGCATGGGGCTACTTATCACAGCTGTCCAGCATTCACCAATCCTATTTCACACTCAACAGGCCTGTTTTCTATTACCGTGGCAATGAGATGATGGCAGTGCGGGTCGGGCTATACAAGGCACATTATTGGACATGGACCAACTCATGGGAGGAGCTTAAACAGGTCAGGCTTAATAAACTGCAATTTTTTTTCTTCATTTTTTTATTTATTTTGCTAATCTAAAAAATAGATTTTATATTCAGCTATGGAAAAGAATAAAAAACCACTGTTAATGGGGATCCCCGTTAGAATTGGTCCTTTATAATTTTATGTATGTATATATGTGTGTGTGTGTGTGTGTGTGTGAGTGACATTACCTTGCAACATAATTGGATTAAATCGCAAGGTAATGTTTTGAGTAAAATCCAAAGTAAGTTGAAAATGCCTTACCTAGACAAAAATGACATATCGCCAAAAATACATCCTTCAGAGTATAATCTTTGATATGACCAAGTTTTAATATCCACAAACACAATCAATCCATGCTAAAATTCTTGTTTGAAAAAGGCTTGTTGTTGTAAAACAAAGAAAAAATCCACTTATTTTGCCGATTTTCATATCGCTTTTTTGATTGCTCAGGGTATTTCCCTATTATCCATATTCAGTACCAGGATAGGATCTACCTACTTACAGAATCCCAGAAGGATTCCCCGAATCACACAGTGAAAAACCAATCAGAAGCCTCAACACAGACACCACTTGATGTAAACAGAACTCACCTTTTGCTAGGAAGATTGCGCTGATTGGTTGAGCGCATGATTCATTTAGTTTATGGATTCTAGGGAATTTCATAAGCGGGCATTCAGAAAATGATACTGTAACTGTAATTGCTATTTTTTTAAAGTAGCATTTCCTGATTACCAACATACAAAGTGATTATGCTGGAGCAGGTCAAACGTGTGTATGTGTGTGAATATTAAACACATAATATATATTATAAGTATACAGATGTATATATGAGTAAACAGATTTGGTTGCACAGATGACTGTATCACATATACAGAGCAGTAAAAGAAACTTAATCCACCTCATCCAGCCATTAACCATGTTTCTTGCAGCCACAAGGCATTTTTGAAGTTTATTCATTCATTTTCTCTACCAGTTATCCAATAAATTTGATGGGTCATTCTTAAGTTATATTCAAAATTCAGATTAGTCTCCTTTTAAAAATGTTAACAGGAGCCTGAGACAAAGAAACAGGAAAGTGCAGTTAAACATGCATGGCAGTATTGTAAATGCGCCCGAGAATTTATATCGTTATTATCGGTTTAGGAACTATTTTAAAAATAACAAACTGTACATTTAATGTGGTCATCACACTTCAGCCAGCACATTCTTTCATACTATAAGCAAGATGTAATGACAAAAGGAACAGAAAGAGTTAAAAACACATGCTCTTTCTCTTAGTCCATAAATGGCACTCAACATGTAGACCCAAAAACCAGCTCTGGCCCAGGTCTTTTCTTCCCTAAGTTTGTTTTATGCCCCATCAGCTGCTTAAATTGCCCCCTCCTGGATGGCCGCTGAATCAATAGGTACCTCCTTTATCAGCTCATGTGAACTGGAGTGGAACTTCACAAATAATGGCGGCTGATTGCCTGTGAGCTGTCTTATCGATTGTTCGAGTGGTCAAGGGACACTTGGAGAGAAGTCCTTGTAGTTAATGTGTCGTCATCGTCCACCCCCCGCCCCCGCCTCCCCCCACCCCCCGCTTCAGAATTGACAGCTTCAGAATTCAGTCTTGCCCTCTGACCCCTGAACTGATGTCTCAATTGACGTCACTATAATTCTAAGCTGTGCTGCTGAAATTGATTTGGATGATTTCAGATGACACGAGTATAAAGACTCTTTAAAACAGCCAGGTTTTCCCTCCTGGTTTCTTTGCACTTAAATGTGGATGAAATGATGGCTTAATAGTATCGTTCATGTGGGTGCATTCCTCTCCAAGGCCTATGAGGGTCAGTGAAGTGCGAAATGAGAAATTCCACAGAATAAGTGCTTTGCATCCGATGCTCCTTCCTGTCAGAAATCACAGAGGTGAAAAATGAAATATGAAAATCGTTTATTATGGTTCCACTGGCACGAGGCCAAAGGCCGGCTAGAAAGATAGTTGGGTCGTGTATGGTATAAGGACTATAAGATAAATGGTTTGCTCTCTAGCATTTCTTTACTTGTCCAAGTCATATGCAAAATAACATTTATAGATATACAAAATTACTTTATTAGTACAGTAAGTTATACAAAATAAATGATCACCGTGTCCACCATGCAAGTACTTGCCATAAACTGCATGTTTCTATCATTGTACAGCATTTAATTATTTGTTATAATATGTAATATTTATGAAAATTAAATTATGTATATTGGTTTACTTTCCTGTTTGATTGCTTGGTAGTATACTGACTTATACATTGTTTAGAGACTTTTTATGGTACTGTGGTCCCGGAGTGCTGCTGTCTTAAATAGACTTAAATTTTTATTTCTTGTACGTGTGTCTGACCATTCATCAGTTTGCATCATGATGCTGACTGACTGTTATGCATCGTGATTCTGATTAGCTGTTATGCAACGCAATGCTGATTGGCTGTTATGCATCGCAATGCCGATTGGGTGCTATGTATTGGGATGCTTGTGATACTCCACATCTTCCATTGATGTAAGGAATTTGGATTTAGGTTTCAGGTTAGAATTCTGTCATGTCATGTCATTTTCTGAACCGCTTAATCCTAATTAGGGTCGCGGGGAGGCTGTACGTTCTACAACATCTTCAGAAAACATACCATAAGAAACAGGGAACATAAACACACACACACACACACACACACACACATTTCCATCCTGCAGTTCTATTTGTTGATTGTGATGAACCTCCTTGTAGGCAGAGGGTTATTGATGTTTCCACTGCATCTCTACATCCTTCATGTCTCTTAATTGAATTCCTGCTGAAGAGTGTGTCATAAGGGTCACTGTAACTCAGTCAATATAGCTCGGGCTTTCATTATCTTAGTATGGTGTAATACTATAAATCTAAATTTGAAATTGAACTTTTAATTATTTGAATAATAAAAATGTACATTGATGATCACAAATGTGCATGTGTAGGCCTTTATGTAATTTATAAACGTGAATCAGAGGCTCATTAGTTCTTGAGAAATATGAGCAGCAGGAGTCTTGTGGAGATGAGCTATTCAAAGATCGTTAAACTTTGATTTTATTCTTACTGTTTTTTGTGTCCCTTATATGCCATTTTGAGGATACCTAAAAAGACCAAAATATTTTTTTACATCTGGCAGAAGCCGTACTTCAGAGTGACTTCTCAAATTGTTTTGTGATCTCAGTCTAGAACACATCCTCCTGATACTTTACCAGGTCAATGTATCGTCAGTCTGTGCATACTGATGTGAGTCTTCACTGTTCCTTTTAGGATAGTGTCTAAAAATAAGGTCTTGTCTGATATGAAATGTTTTAAAATCTTAAAAGAATAATTTTCTGACATTGCAAGTCAAAATCTTAAAATAAATGGTAGCATTTTTTAAAATACTTTAATGAATGTCTCTAGCATTAACATCAGGCAGATCAGGATAACAGAACCTCAGATTTTATTTATAGCTCCGATAGGGATTTCTGGAAGTGTTCCTGAGCCCATGCAGTGTTTTCTTTGACAGAATCGCGTCTCGTTGTAATGCAGTGCTGCCTGAGGTTCCGAAGATCACGGGCATCTCGCATAGCTTTTCTCTGGGAATATCTCTTGCACAGAGATTTTCCAGATTCTTGGAATCTTTTGATGATGATATGTACTGTATATGATGAGATATAATTAGTCTTCACAATTTTATGCTGAGGAACATAATTCTGAAAATGTTCCACAATTTGTAGACTTAGTTTTTCTTGCAGAGTAGTGAGCCTCTGCCCAGATGTCCTTTTACCAGTCATGTTACTGACCTGTTGCCAGTTAACCAAATTAGTTGCAGAATGTTCCTGTTGCCTCTACTACTTACTTTTCCAGCATTGTTTGCCCCTCTCCAAAAATTTGGTAATATTTTCGATTAAATAGTAAAATGTCTCACTTTTAGTATTTGATATGTTTTCTATGTTCCACTGGGAATCATATATGTGTTTATTAGATTTGTTTTTTAGATTTTATTTACACAGTGCCCCAACTTTTTTTTAGAATTGTGGTTAATAATAAAATTAATATATACATTTTGATAAATGGCCACAATTCAATCCTAGAGTGTCTACCATATTGTGTTTGTGTTGACCTGTGATGGTATACTGAGCTGTTCAGGGTGTACTCCACCTTCCCCAGTGTCGGTTGAGATAGACTCCAGCCTCCCCGTGACCCTATTAGAATTAAGCGGTTCAACGAGTGAGTGGTTGTGTATCTACCATATGCTGGAATTTTTATTGTTTTCCCCTCCTCTGACTGAACGACTTCTTTATTTTAGTTTAGTTTATTTTAATTTTCTGATGAAATCTTGCCCTTGCTTGTGTTAGTCTATACTGACACAATCTTTCCCACAGGGTATAAACTTTTGTCCTGGCCAAGAGGTTCCTGGGGTCACCAATCACACTCAGCAGGAACATACCATGCAGCCACTCATCTTCCACCTGGGACAGGATCCGGGTGAGAAAAAACCAATCAAGTAAGTTTTCCTGTCAACATGAATAAGGCTTGATTTATGTATCTGATGAACCTGTGAACACATAATTGTGTTGCTATCAGCCCACATATACTGCCCTCCTAATAGTTTGTTGAACCGCTTTTAGCTTTGATTACAGCATGCATTTGCCACTCCATTGTTTTGATAAACTTATACAGTACAAAGTTTATACATTTTTTTCTTATGAAGATGGGAGATTTTTAACCAGGTCTTCTCCAGCACATGCCAATCAATTTCACTGGGGTTATAGTCCAGACTGTGTGGTGCCCGTTAATGTTTTTTTTTTTTTTTGCCCGTTAATGTATGAAAATTATTCCTTGTGGTCCCTGAACCAAACTCTCACTATTTGAACCCAAATTTTACATTTATGCCATTTGGCAAGCACCCTTATCCAGAGCGACTTACACACCTGAGTGGCTGTGGGGTCTATCTCAAAGGCCCAATAAGTGACAACCTGGTGGTACTGAGACTTGAACCCCTGACCTTCAGATCAGTAACCCAGAGCACTAACCACTGAGCCACCACTATTCTTATGACCACCCACTGTGTAAGCCCAGTCACTTCAGCAATTCCCCGACTTTTTATTTGCATGATGAAGTCCAATAATTTGACCACTTTGTATCTTTTCAATGATCACAGGAGGTGTTTTCTAAAATTACTCTAATCCTAACCCTAGAAATAAGAAGGTACTCACTGCATCAATTAAGGTTAGATAACATGTCACCAACTGAAATATATTAATCACATCAGTGATTATCACCTCAAAGACTCTTGCCTATTTGCTCATATAAATCCAGGTTGCAACTTTTTTTGGCAGTGTAGTGTTTCCACTTGTGTGTAGAATGAATATTTAAACCATAAGTAGCGCTGTTGGACCTGTAACACTGCCAGATTTGCATAGTGGTAGATGGACTAAAGTCTGTGATTATGCACCTATATGGCAAAAAGATGACACGGCATGAGCGACTCGCATGAACAAACCACCACTCATGCTGTTTCCAGTGCGTTCAATCCATTTACTGCTTTATGCAGTTCAGAGACTCGAGTATCTCCGTTAAACAGAACATGAACTGAATATGATCAAATTCACCACTAAAGATTACATTAAAACGCTTAGCTCTGACGTGTTGAGTACTTTCTTCAAAGTCTTTCAACTCCCAGATGGAATTTTTTGTTAAGCAATGAAACCCAGTGAAACCCTTTAATGTAAAGTAATGGGTATGTTTTGGGTTATATGGTATATTGATGTTTTAGAACAACTGGCGGTTGAACATGGATAACTGCAGGCTGAGTAGGCTTTTAAAGAGTTTTTTAGTTCATGATAACCATCTTACAGCCCTCTTTTAATTCCTGAGGGATGTTGTCTTGGGATTGTGTTCTTAAGTGGATTCATTAATGATATTGTTACAGACATTGCATCCTGTCTCAGTTGTAATTCACTTTGTCCGAAAGCATTTTTGAAGCTTTACCAAGATATCACGGTATAACTGTAGGATATTTGCCAACTGGCTAACAATTTACATCACATTTACATTTATAGCATTTGGCAGACACCCCTATCCAGAGTGAATTACAGAAATGCTTTGAAGTCTATATCAATAAATACATCCTGATACTGGTTCAGGAGGTCACAGACTAAAAATACTATCAGCCTAAAATCTCTATTAGGGAGGTAAGATAGTAATATAAACACACAGACAACAGTTCTTGTAACCATGAAGCCTGGCCTGCCAGCTGACAGAAAACAGGCAAACATCAGGCTGTTTCACTGATTACTTTTACCCAAACTGCAAGCAAATGTTGGTTCTCCAACCCTAGTTTCTGTAGCGTGAAGCAACAAGGAGTTGAACTTCTCCTGGATGGAGGTTCTCCATGACAGGTTACCTTGCCAGTATTTTTACTGGTGCTCCTTGATACTGCTGGGTGGACAGAGGCACACTTATGGTTAACACATCTACTGGGGATTTGAACCCATGACTTCTCAATCATGAGCCCAGCACCATAACTACTACACTACCAGCCCCACCCAGATTGTAGTAAAAGTTTTCATTGTTTGAGAGGAAACTTGTATTAACTTTTAAAAGTTAACTGAAATGATCAGTCCATTAAGGTGTAAAGGCTCCGTGATGCATGACACGTTCGATGCTCACTCATATGTTCAGTCTAATAGCAGTGTATTTGAATGTTTACTTTTTGCAGGGCTCCTCTTTTTTTGCGTTAACACATGGGTTCCGTTTCTATTTTTCCTAATGAGTGCTGAGAATTGGTGCTCTGCTTTTGAAGCATATTGTATAGTATCATGCATAAACAACATATGGGGGGATTTAAGAATAGTGTTTAGGCAAGGCAATTGGTTGGAACATAAAAGTTGGATGTGTATGTGCAGTTTTATGTTTTTGGGATTTGTGAAGGCAACACAAAAGATTGTGCACCCTGGCTAGACGCACTATTGTTTTTTGATGTGAAAAGTATTTAATTTTGTTTATTATAATTTATTTTATACTGTATTAATTCCGCAAGCGAAACTTTAACCCATCCAAAGTGAGCACACACACACACAGACACGTAGACAGTGAGCGCACACACTCTGAGCAGTGGGCTGCCACACATTGCAGACCCTGGAGAGCAGTTGGGGGTTAGCTCACTCCCCCGCTGCCACATATTTTTTCCCTGCTGGTTCGGGAATCGAACCAGTGACCTTTCAGTCCCAAAGCCGCTTCTCTAAGCATTAGTCTATGGCTGCAAAGCCAAAGCAAACGCTCAGCAGATGCAGGTTCTACTAAGATTTGAACTCCAATAACTGGATTCAGAGTCCAGAGTGCTAACCATTACACCATGGAACCAGCTCTAAGTTCTAGTGCAAACATCCTCTGCTGCAAACTACTTTTTTCAATAGAAAAGAAAATGCAGTATTAATTGGGGTGTTACTTGTATGATTATAAATATAGTGTTTTATTTAATTAGCTGAGGATAACCAGTCTTTTAATGGAATATTTGAGCCTTTTATAGATGCTGGCCCTCAGTTCTCAGAGCATCCGTCCACATCTTATCTAAAACATGGTGACAGTAACGGTGATGGAGGTTTTTGGTATCATCCCTGCACTCTCTGACTTGTTTGTCTGCCTCGGCTCAGTGCCGCCTGCTGAAAGGAGGAGGAGGAGAAGGAGGAGGAGGACTGCGAGTCTGAATCTCTCCGATCGATACTGATCCAGATTGATCTGCACGCTCCAAGGGAGGCTGATTAAACGGCTCTTTTCGTGATTGCAAACAGCACCTTAAAAGATCGTTATCTGCATGCGCATGAGCTGCTGGATAAAACTCGAAGACAAATTGTTGTGGTGGCATGGGAAGCCGGAAGGAGGCACTGATTAATGGATGCTCCTGTGGTCGTGGCTTTGTAGGTAAAATAAGGCTGCAGAAACATGAGTGTAGAATGCTAAATGGTTCTCAAATAAAAGGATTGTGTCCTAATAATTATGCTCCATCATTTCAGCTTCAAAAAACTTGGTCTGTTAGGTGGAAATCCCTTGGCTTGCTTCTCTTCCCTTTCATCACACTAACTTCATCTCTCTTTCACACACACACACACACACACACACACACACACTCTCTCTCTCTCTCTCTGTCTTTTTTAAATATCTGTCCCTTCCTCTCTGTCATACAGTACATACAACCCTTCTTTTATCTAGTGAAGGAATCTCACATCCATAACTCTCTCTCTCTCTCTCTCTCTCTCTCTCTCTCTCTCTCTCTCTCTCTCTCT
>JAOUQZ010000001.1:32661521-32672630 GCA_028564935.1 Neosilurus hyrtlii
ATTGTAGTACTGTTATTTTTTCCCACATACAATATATATATATATATATATATATATATATATATATATATATATATCAGTGATCAGGTTCGTACTGTATACTAGACATGCCACATGCCATGCGGTGTTTCTTTACATTGGTTAACCTCCCAAAGATGGCCGCGGGCCAACAAGCCAATGACGTACCTTGAGAACGTTCCTATTGCGCGCGTTGCGTGTCTATGTGTATATAAGTATGTTTGCAACTCTGTGCTCGTTTCCGGTTGTGCCGTGTCACGTGACAACCCTAAACATCATGATCTTTTCAAAGAGGAAACATGGCACTTTCCTCCGGCTGTCGTCTTGGCGTTGCACAAGGATTTAGTATGAAACTGATAATAAGCCGGGGATTGAGGAGTGTGTATGTATCAGGTTTATCTGGGTGTAAAACACAACAGCAGTTATCAGTTACGTCACCGCTGCGACACTTGGGACGACAAGGGTCATTTAAATTAAGCAGAAATGTGCCGTACTGTGATGAGGAGGGTGAGAATAAACACACCGGGTATCGGATTGCAGTCTGGAGTGCAGTGGGTAAGTGTTACACTCACACACTGCATGTCCAGAAACAATATACACAAAGGAGTCCAGTCATGGTCTCCTTGTCTACAGCCATAGACATCCATAATACAATAGACTGGTCGTGCATCGCTCTTGCGGTGTAAACATGACGCCATCTTGGAGAGTGCTGCGTGTGGGTTTTAGCTGTAGAAACAGCGGGCGAAGTGAGCATAAAGAAAATGTTTTAATGTCAGCTAGGAAGCGAACTGTGGTGTTTATTTGGTACATAACATGCTATCATAATATCAGTGTTATTTATTTTTATTTAATATTTTTATTTTTATTGATATAGAACATAACATGTATGTTATTTTTTCATTTGGGTCAATGACAAATAAGCATTTCAAAAATGTTTTTTTTTTTAAATAAATCTGTAAAAATGTCTATAATACATTTATTTAAAGTTGTTAGAGTGTATATTAAGTATTTCTTAATGGTTTAACAATATTTATAGGGTTTAAAGATAGTTTTAGACTGTATTTGCAATTTCTCCAGTCAAAAAATGTCAGGTGGCGCAAACCCCCCCCAAAGTGATTCTTTTAGAGAGTGTAGCTGAGTGTTTACTCTGCCTAAAATATTACTCTTTTGTGCGGTGTATTAAAAATTATTTTTGAATTCTCCATTGTAGGGGGTGGGTTTTTTGGTTTTCCAACATCTAACTTTAGAATTAAAATTTAAATAAATACTTTACAAATTTAAAAACTATATTTTTGTATACAGTGAGTGTTTACATCAAAACCTGTTGGATTTTCATTTAAGTAAACTATACGAAACTGATCAAATAGAACAATATTTGAGAACATTACTTGACAAAAATTAAAATTTTTCCCTCTCTCTTCCTCTTTTGATAACTATAAAAAAATAGACAACTAAGGTTAACTTAAATGTTCAAATTTTAAAACTTTGCAGTTGTTAACTGCTGATCTACAAATATTACCTTTCTCTCCTTTTTGCAAGATATCTTTCTCTTGCAACTGGATAATATTTGATGCAATCCCTGTGGTGTGCTTCTTTTTCTTTGCTTGATAGTGGCATCTGAAATCATTGGATATTTTATCAAAGGATATTTTAAATGATAATAATGATATAATCATATATAAAAATACATATATGTAATATACATGATATTTCACATTTTACAATTTTACATATAATACATATAGCGGTGAGTGACTATTAATATATATATTTATATATATATTATATAAATATAATACATTTAATACTTTTAATGATATACATTTTTATAGCTCAGGTTAACATGTTTATTTAATCAAGAAAGGACATTCCTGCTGGTTGCACCACCAGATTTACTGGTTGCGCCACCTGACATTTTCTACTAATAGTCAATTATTTATGCAAATACTTGGAAACCTACATAAACATTTGACTTTTCTAGCTAGTTCAGTCATTCATTTTTACAATACAATATAGAGTTAAAGATTAAAATAACTTTTTCTATGTTTTATATTGGTTGTACCAACTGACATGTAAACGGTACAAGTCTAACAATGAAGAGAAAACAACAGTTTTTTTTTTTAGCAATGTTTGAGAGAGATTTTACATACCTTTTACTCATCAGTTAACTTCAGTTGGGGTCCTTTGGCTGATGCAATATCCTGTTTATTCATATCAGTCTTGATTTCAAAATAAAACCTGTTTGAATGCGGTTGTGCCACCCTGACATTTCAGATGTGCAGATTTCCGGACAAAATAGTTTTTAATATTCCAAACAATTAAAAAATAATGTAACTAATAAACTTTATTTATTTGAAAGGTTTCCAATATGAAATTATGCCCCCATGTTATTATATTAATTTGTATGTTAAATTACATATTTCATACATTTCACATAGTGTTGACTTGCTCGGACGGTTGCGCCACCTGACATTTTAAGGGTTTGAGATGGCAAAACATAAAATATTTATAATTTTATGATACACTAGAAATATGTTCAAATTAAACATATTTAATAGAATAAAATTATGCTTATTATGAATCATTTTAAATTATTTTAAACCAAAGAAGTGGGCTTGGACACAAAAATCTGCATGTCACGTCATTGACCCACATAGTACAAAGTATAGCTGCATCCATTTAACTGTACAGTCGATGGTTATAACCTTTGATGCATTCAGTACATGATCCACAAGTTAAAAAAAAAAGTCCTGTGTTTTTGTCAGGAACATTGTATGCAGTGTGTGAGCTGATGAAGACGCTGAAGGTTCATGTACTGGGCTGCTTGGTGGTGGTCGAACTAAAGGAGCTCAACGGGGCAGAAAAACTCAACGTCCCCATCTTTTCTTTATTACAGAATTAAAGGCATGTTTACAACTGCATCAACATGCTGTTACAAATGTGCTGAAGCTTTACAAAAGTGCCATTATATGTTGGTGTTGCTTTTAAAAACATCTTTGCCTAAAAATTAATCCACTTATTGAATATAAAGAACACAATCTATACACTTGGCTTCTAGATAAGAGAATAATTCCTGGATTTGGTGTCCAGTTACATCTCTACTAGGCAGGTGGATTGCTGAAGTGTTTAAGTTTTCACAGTTTATATTTAGGTTAAACTGATGCGAAATTTCAAATTGGAAAAATACAATAATGCCGGTATATAAATTGGTGGCTTAAGTCATTACTGTGATTGTTTGCCTTAATGTCTCAAATTGGACCGCACACAAAATCAATCATAACTCGATCAGCATTTGAAAATGTATCTTGTCTAAGGTAGGGTTTTTGAGTTGGTTGCCACTAATTAGTTTGGTGCTAATGTAGTGATAATTTAAGACCATTGTAATGTTGGACACCGAGATATTTGACATTGACAAAAATTCCTGGACATTGAATTCAGGATAATATCTGGATACTATATTGTCATTAACTTGCTTTATATGAACTGGAAGATTCACATCCTAACACTGAGTAAACAAGCAGCAATTTCAGAACTGGCGAATGCAAACTGTCAAACAGATTTTAGAAGATTGGAACTTCGAAACTGTAAGTAAAAACCACCTGATGATGAAACTTTGCACATGTTCCTGTGTAACAGTAGAGTTTGGAATGCTTACCTTTCATTTCACTTCAAGTTGCTGGGTCAATATGAAAGGCAGGGTTTAGATAACCTGATTATTTATTCATTTTTTAAATCAATTTCTTGTTCTAGAGAACATCTTTTGGTTACTGTGATGAGCAATTTAAATAAAGTTTGTCAACTACACCTTGTTTGCCATGAGTATTTCATGTAAAATGCGTGTAGTTTGCTATACCGTGCTGTGCATTGGTGGATTCCTTTGTATCAGTACGTTATGAGTAAGGAATAGGCTGCGCTACAGTACCATAATCAAATCAGTTTTTACAAAGAAGCCTTTAGCAGCCTCGAGATATCCCTGGCTTGCCCCAGCTTGATAGTGGGATAGCAGCTAGAAATTAAGACGTTATAGACGTGCTCAACAGAAAGAGTTGGAACTATTGTAGGAACAGGACGGAGAACAGTTTCATAATTTCCTTCCCATACCTGAAGCGGATTGTACTGTTGAGTGATTAAACGTCGTTATTCCTCTGGTGCTGCCTTTGCTCCTGTGATAAATGCCGCTCCAGGGCGGAGTCACTAAGCATTTTGCCTTGAGGTTCTTTCATGTCCATGTCACCAGAACTACCGTTCCTGGTGTAAATACAGCAATATCCTTCATTCCACTTCCAGTATGAACACCTTTTTTCTAAAAGTGTATGTGTATGCAGCAGCCCTGACCGAGCACCTTGAGTTTCTGCATGACCTGCATTGAGCCTCATTGAATGTTTTAATAAATTTCACATTAAATGTTTGAACAAACCTAGTCCTACATTTGTTTTATTCAGATTTATATTTTATTAAATGATTAAGACTTCGAAGACCATGAGTTCAAAATAGCTTGTTTATTGGACACTTAAGCAGCTCAAGACTCGTCCCATGACCTGCTGCTGTACAGGGAATTTACAGTTCGAACAGCTCAAATCACCACCTCCTTAATACCAACATCCACACGCCTAAAATGTCGTACCACCTTAATAATCAACAAAATGTTCATTTTAAAGAAAAAAAAAAAGATTATTCACACGAACTTCTCTATTCTGTCGTAAAGCATTTCTCTCAGACCAGCGCAATACAGGGAGCATTTACACCAAGCCATGCTGCGTCTGAAGGTTAAAAACACGGAGCAAGTTCCCAAAAGTATTGCACATAATTCCAACAAGGTCATCGTCCGCACGTTCTCAGAGTCTCTCCTCTTCTTTAATCTTCTGATTCAGTTTCTCCAAAACCAGGTTCATGTTCGAGTTCTTGTTGAGCTTGAGGTAAAAATCCTTTCTGATGGGATGCAGTGTGAGCCACTCTGGAGTCAATTCCACCAGCAAGCGAAGGTGTTTCTCCATTTCTCCTAAAAATAAAAAAGTGATATCTTAATTTTTAAATTAATTAAAAGCAATTCAATCCAAAACAAATTTTTTTTTAAAAATCACCACGAGTGCCAAGTTTCCACATTTACTTAAGTGATTAATGAATCAAGATGAGTTTAGTGCATTTTTAAACAGAGAAACGATCATGTAGGGGCAGAAAGCACAGCAACAAGTCTGTGAAGGTTAGCAAAGCAAACATGCAAGTTCGGAATTTCATTTATGGCCACATTGACGCTTTGTCGGTGCTTCTGCTCAACACAACCCCAGTAAAAAGGGGTGACGTGCTCACCTGCACTGAGAGAAGAGCGATAACTCGCGATCATGCGGTTACAGGCCAGCTCCATGATCAAGGCTGGCTTCTTTTCAGCTACAAACACGTTTCTCAGAATCCTGGCCATCTCTGGCAGGCGTGACATCATCCCCAGACGCTCTTCCTGTTCCGGATTCCGCATCATCGACGCTTGCAGCTTCTGAGCCTCTTTAGCACGGATCTGAGCAAGAAAGAGGAAAAGCTGCTTAAATAAAGCAAAAAGGACAGCCATGTCTACAACACGGAAATAATGCAACAGTGAACGGAAGGTTTAATATCAGGCTCTCTTGATACTACCGAAATAAAAAGCGGTTCAGTGATCAGAACCATTTTGAAAGCCTACCCTCTCTAGCAGGGACTGGGACACTCCTTTGAGGACACTGGGGGTCTGGGTAGGCGTCGGAACTGGTTTTACTGGTGTTTCGGCCTCTTTTGAACATGCTGCCTCTGCTGTTTTTAAGGCCATGTTAGCCAAAGCTTTCTCCATCTGAAAGACCAACATTTTAATAAACCACAAATGATCTCAGCGTACAGAGCAGAACAACCAGCAGTAAACCGACACATCCGTCTCTTCAGTATGTACGTGCTTGTAAATGAAGGCTTGTAAACGAACGCTGTTGACTAACGCACAGGTGCTGCAGGTCACGATGTCGACACAACGGCTCCAGTTTATCAGTCCAACATGGAACCAGTGCAGAAATCATAAAACAGGGTCCACATCACACTAATCACAGCATATGAATCAAGTATTGATAAACGTGATTACAGAAGAGCACCATCGATTAAATACCCCACGGCCCAAACGCCAGGGGGGGGGAGGGGGGGTGTCAACACAAGATATCAGACTCACTAAAATATTTAAATTAGCTTCTGGGTTAAATACAAGCAGTTGACATTGAGTCGACTTCAAATCCCGTGTGAGTGATGACCTTTTCTCTGTCTGATGCTTCCCGTGTTTACCTTCGGAGTCATGAGGGAGCGAGCTCGGTCCAGCACTTCCTGAGCCGTGGTGAATTTCTCTGTCTGTGGAGGCTGAGGCAAATCACTGGGGAGGATGCTGGGCACCTCGTCCACGTTGAATTTGGGATGCCAGCGAGTTAATTTATCATCAGGGACCAGTAATGGAGGGTTCAACGAAGCCAGAAACACCTGCAGGACAGAAGAGAGACCACAGCCATCAATATACATTCAGTTTTCAACCCGGTATTGTAATCACGCATGGGGTCAGTTCGTCTGTCCACAGCGCACTAGCTCAAAAACACCATCACTGCCGTGGATGTCGGGACTGGGTTTTCTTCCAAGTCTCTGGTTTTGTTCACACAACTAAAATTTTGCAGCTTTCTTCACTTTACAGACACTTGTATTATATTTAATGAAAAACAGCACTAACCTTATGGTGTCCCTTCACAACTTCTACCAGGTTCTGATGAAACGTGCGTCTTCTCTCCAGCAGACGAGTAGCAGACAGGATGGGTCTGGTGCCGTTTGTTTCTGCAACAAACCAAACGCATGTGTGAACGAAAGCGGTCATGAAATGCGCAGCACATCTGCTCTAAAACCGATTTCATAAGCAGACAGCAGGAGGTCGTCACCTTCTTCGATGAGCGGCTCCACGGTCAGCTGGAAGGCGGATTTCTTCAGCGTGGAACTGAAAGTCGGGATGTTTTTCTCCTGCCTGAAGGTGTAGGCGGACGGGAACACCGTCCTAATCTGTCCGACGTGAGACTCTTCAAAACGTCTGGAGAGAACGAAGAACTAGTATTACTCTAGGAAATTAGAACCTGGCTGTTAGGCGTTGATGTGATTTTTTTTATAACTGCAGTTCTGAGTGTAGAGTCAGCTGTGTGTCTCAGACTCGTTAATGCACTCCAGCAGCCCATTTCAGAGAAATCCTGAACTTACAGGAACGTGTATGAGAACAGTGTTCAAGAGTAACGATCAATGCGTTCAAATGTTTCTCTAATGTAATAAAACACGTGAATTATAAAAAGGTATGTGCCTCAGGACCAGTGGATGTCGCTGAACTGAATATTTCCCTCAACATTCCTATTCAGTGACACCCATTGGATTCATATTTGCATTTAGCAGACGTCTTTATCCAGAGAGACTTGTACTGAAATCTCATAAACAAGCAGTTGCTCATGTACCCAACAGTGGCAGCTTGGTGGTACTGGGGCTTGAACTCCTGACCTTCTGATCAGAGACCCAGAGCCTTAACCACTGAGCCAGCACTGCCCATATTAGCATGTAGCCTTAAATGGAGAGGAGGGGTGACATAATTCCCTTTGAATTATAATAAAAGGAAAGTTATTCTTACTTGTGCATCATGTCTTGGACTCCTTGTTTGACTTTGGCGAAGGTGACGGTTTCTGAGCGATTGAAGAGCATGCCGACAATGGTGTCCATACTGCGGAACATTTCTGCTAAAACCTTGTATTTGAAGGGTAGGGTGAGGCCAGGGGGGACGTCCTGAGCTAGTGTGTGGTAGCGCTGATAAGCAGGAAGCTTCTCACTGAAACGAGAAATGTGCCAGCAAAAGGGTCAATGGCAAAGTGAGGGAAAATTATGACATCATCCAACAGCACAGGTTCTACTGACTATTGTACTCCTCGTTTTATTACAGCAGGACCGATTTGAGGAAACGGTGGTTTAGCCAAGGTTGTAACTCACACAACAAAGGGACAAATGCTGTAGATTCCTCTAGACCAACCAAATCCACTCAACAACATGACGTGGCTGCAACATCTTACCCTTCATCCACTTTGTGGTCTTGTGTCTGCTCGTCTCTGCTCTTCTCCTCCTTGACCGCTCTCTCCTCCTTCTTCTGTTGTGCTTTGGCTGCGAGTTCCCTGGCACTGTCCAGTCGTGCTTTCAGCTCAGCAAGGGCGGACACGGGCGCCGGGGTCGGCGAACTCACCGCTTCAGCCTGCCCCTTCAGCTTCTGTAAACGAGCCTTCAGCGAAGCCACGTCCTCCCTGGAGAAGGTTTTCTGGAAGATGTCCGAGACACAGCATCTGATTAGGACAAATTACTGGACTGAAGCAAACCTTATGGTCACAGCAGATCCTGTTCGGCGTACCTTGTTCGTGGTAAGCTGTTTGGGGCTGCTCACTTTGTGTACAGGTGAGTCTTTGGACCCATGTTCGACTACACTGTTCGATTCTTTATGGGTGGGGGCACTGGCCGGCGCCTGCGTGTAAACATCACAAGTACGAGGCGTCAGGGAGGTTTCCGATCATCCTCGCTGCATATTTACTCAGTCTGCTTCTCACATTAATGTGCTAATTCGGTGCTTTGGATAAAAGAGGTCAAGAGCCGGAGGGTGTAGAGTATTTAACTCAAGACTAAAGTGGCTTCTAATGCATTACAATGGTTACAATACAAGCACATCTACAACATCGATAATCCTATTATCCTCACTGACTGTGATCCGACTAACATCGACACTTACTACAGAGAATTTTTACTCCAAAAAAAAAAAAAAAAGAAAGAAAAAGAAAAGGAGGAGGAACCCGTGGGATTGACATTATTCTGCGTATACTGATCCTGATTCACAGGTACATGTTTGAGCTTCACGTAACCGTCCCGCTTTAACATGTGAGACGTCTCAGTTCCGGGCAGGTTAAATTTACTAAAATTTGATTACCTGTCAAGACGTTAACCAACCGTCAAACCTTCAGGACAAAACGAGTGGAAACTGTTTCACTGTCGGGCATTTCACATCCAATACTTTCATCATTTTTCTGAAACGCTTAATCCTAGTTACGGTCGCGGGTGAGGCTGGCGCCCATCTCAGCCAACTCCGGGCGATTGCAGGGTACACCCTGGACAGCTCACCAGCCCATCGCAGGGCAGAAAAACGCTGGCGCCAACCCAATGCGGCTGACTCTTTACGAACGACAGCAATGGTTCTTACACGCCTCTCACCAGACAGACAGTGAGACGCGTCCGGCCTTTGATAACCCAGTCATCTGAACTGGGGGACAGCAGGGACATCTCTGTGATGGTGGGGCCGACCGTCAGTATTTATTACCTTTCGTCACCAATTCTAATTATTACGCAGCGCGTCATTACCAGCTCCATCACGCAGACGCTACAATCGATATTTAATAGGGTGTAGACGGGTTCCTTTTATAACCGGTAATTAAAAATGGTGGAAACGTTAACTTCGAGAACAATTTTAAAAAACTCCCACGCTTCAGTAGGACGACGCACACAAACGATTACGCTGGGCGCCACGTACGCAAGTGTCTGGTAATTCCCAGAATGAATGTAATAATTAATATTTACTGCTGATGAATATTAACAGAGTAGCTGAGGTGTTAGCATTGCTAGTTATCTATTTCATTGATATTTAAGGCATAAAACAAAACATAAATCTGATATATTTCAACAGAAACACACTGTGGTTATTCCTCGCATAAATTATTTGGTAATGTTTGAAAAGACAGTTGGAACCTCCAGTAAAAACCGCTAACACGCCTGGTTTGCTCTGGAACCGAAAATATCGCGATATCACAGAGTATCGCTGATTGAACAGCTCCCTGCACCCACTGCATTCTGGGTTAATTAAACAAAAAGAGCCTACAGTTAGCATTAGCATTAGCACGCGGCGATATCAACAGGTTTAAATCTACCTTCTCGGTTTCGTCGTCATGGTGAGGGAGCACGAGCTTCTTCCTGGCCGTCCTCTTCACACTCTCGGCACCCTTTGGTACCTTCGTGTCCTTCGTGGCTGCGACCCGGAGCCGTTTTTTAGCCGTGCTGTGCTGCTCCGTGGCGGAGGAAAACACGGCCGAGCAGAGATCGAACTCGGCCTCAGTCGAGGTCCTCTTCGGGGTCCGGGGGCTGTCGGGAAGCGCGGGCTTATCCGTCCCGCTCTCCGCGTGATCCGGAGCAGATACGGCCTCGTCGATCACCCTGAGGAACTCCTCCTGGACGGACCGGAGCTGCTCGCTTTCCTCCCGGAGCGCTCTGTCCGCAGGGCGCCTGGTCCTTCGAGCAGGCCCGGATCTGGACACAACCCCCTCCGACACCAGTCCATCCACAGCGCCTTGTTTTTGGGATTTCGAGCGCAAGGACCGATCAACACCGGCTCTCTTGGACTGTGAGTAATAATCAGTGACTCGAGCTTGAGCCATGCTCGCCAAATAAAATAAACCAGGATAACAGCCCGTCCTCCTGTTGTTTTAACCTGTTTAAAAACCACCGCCTGAGTCTGGAACTTCCCCCCAACACACGCGCGCTTCCTCTATAAACTTTCCCGCGAAACGACGTCACGTGATCTTTGTAGGCGGGACCAATTGCGTATTTTCCGCTTCGAGCACTCCAATTGGCTGTCTCGTTGATCAAACAAACGTGTACATGAAAGAGCACTATTCTTTAAAAAAAATAAAGGCTTTGTTTATTTGTTATTGCTTTTGATAAGATTTTTCATTTTATATATTATAATATTTGATTTAATTATTTTAAGGTATATTTACTTGAGGTATCTTTACTAGGTATCTTTATTCAGGATTTGTTTAAATCTGAATAAGATTTTTACATTCTATGTGGGGTTTTTTTGTTTGTTTGTTTTTTTTTTAAAACATTTTGATTATCAGAATCCTCAGAATCAGAAAACTTTATTGATCCCGGAAGAAATACGGATAAGGATAAAGTCTCAATAAGAAAAACCACAAATGTCTATATACACACACACACACACACACACACACACACACACACACACACACACACACACACACACACATATATATATAT
>JAOUQZ010000001.1:32676486-32696868 GCA_028564935.1 Neosilurus hyrtlii
AAACTGGTAGCCCTTCGTATGACTCAGTACCCATGAAGTAGCCCTCAGTTTCAAAAAGGTTGGTGACCCCTGATCTATTGTCTGGACGCACAAATTAAACAGTAGTGACACTGATGCACTAAAGATTAAAGATAAAAAAGGAAGAAAGAGTGATTAAGAGCAAAATACATCAGCTTGAATAGAGGAAAAATGTGGATTACAGGATCAGTATTTTTAAGTCTTTATTTTTTTGTGTGCGGGATAATATAGAACTAAAAGTGACTCCAGGGAAAAGTCAGTACAGTTTACTAAATATGTGTTTAACATAAATTATACTTCATCATCGTTCCGCTTAATCCTAATTAGGGTCACAATAAGGCTGGCACCCATCTCAGCCAACTCTGGGCGAGGGCAGAGTACACCCTGAACAGCTCGCCAGTCAGAAACACGCTGACGGCAATGAAGCCGACTCTTGAACCCACGACCTTGGGATCAGTTATCCAGCACCCTACCACCGGGCCAGACTTAAAGTCTCCCTGAGGGCAAAAAGTGTTTGTTTTGTCATAGCGGACTTACAGAAGTGTTTATTCCAGTGGCTTTTAAAACATTGTGACCCATCACAGCAAAACAGGTATTAAGTCAGAAATGATTGCATAACATATGTTGCTAGTTTGGGAGTAACTAACCAAAACCTGCTAGGAATTTTCAGGCTTTTAAGTTTGACTTTGGAGAAAATTGCATTTAAAGTTCAGCAAAGTATTTAATCTTTAATTATCCGACTTCATGCCTACTTTTCTGTAATGGGTCACATTTATCTTTCCATTAAAACAATGTTAAAATGATGGAAATAACTTGAAATGACTTTTGATACAAAACATTGCTGTTTACGGTGTTTAATTGTTTAATTTTAATATTTCTGTGTTATTACTGAGTAAGCGACGGGTTGATTGCTGTTTCTGGGGGTTGTTTTGCACTGCGCTGTAATATGAGACCATTCGTTGGTATTTTCAACTTGCTCATACAAGCATTTTACTTCTGGATTCTTGTATAAGAGAAAACCTTTACTGTAAAGGCTTTATAGAGTTCAGGCTGAAAGCTCGTACAGTTTAGTCTAACAGTCACATTTTCCACGATCTGGTCCAGTTTTCTCTTTTTAACCAACCTTTGTGTCTCTGGGTAAAAAGCTCATGTATAACAGGGTGCAAAAGTACGTAGAATACTGAACAGTGCTAATTCCTCTCTATGCTAATCAGAGAATGTGGTCATGGTTAGTTGGTTCCTCTTCTTGTTTTCCACATTCATTCACTTCTGATTCATGTCATGTTTTGTTATGCGCCAGGCTTCCTCTCAGGATAATGCGTAACTGGAAAGAGGCACAGCTCACACCATCTCTCCTGTAGCACAGTGCGAATACTGTAGCTCTGTTGCTTGTCTCTTATGCCCTGGTTTTGGTGTCTGAGTATCAATTCCCTGCTCCTGTTATCTCATTGAGCAGACACACTGCTGTGATCTGTTTGCACTGTCACCAGCATGACCCTAAAGAAGTCAGTAAGGCTATTAACACAAAGCACGTGGAGTCACGGCGTCTGAGGTTCTTTACTTTCCCTCCCCGTTTCTACTCCGAAGGCTGATCCAAACCAATGTCTTTCCGTTCACCGCGAAATCGATCCGCGCAAGTCTCATTCTGAACCAGCGGCTTTACTTCTGCAAACATAAATCAACCCACAACTTCGGCTGCTGACAGGAAGTAGGTGGAACGCATGGCTTCTGTTGTCACATGGGCATCGCGTGGCTTACAGGAAACCGAAGGTGCCATCAAGCCATGCAGAAAAGCTCTGAGTTCATAAACAGGCACGCTGTTGTGATCGTCATGTAGATCCTGTCTTACTGCACTGTGGTTCTCACACTTGCAACACTGGTCTAGACTGGGGTTTTTTAGAAATCAGAGGAATCATGCCAAGTTCTGACTGACACCAGGCTTGAACTGAGTGGTGATAAAAGTTTACGTAAAAAAAGATTCTACACTATAATTTTTACAAGTGAAAAATAAAAACAAATCGGTCGTGACGATGTTAACGGTAAAAGCCGCTGTACAGAGCCTGAGCTGATCCGTGTTGTTTCAGCTTTCTGATTAAAATGTCTGCATGTTTCTCCCCGAATTAACAGCAGTATAACTGTAGAAAAGGCTTAGCCAAACAAGACTCAGGAATTATACTAAAGGATTTGAATGGTTTGGCAAAGACAGTGCTACTTCAGGAATGTCCAGCACTCCAGCTAATTAAGGCAGTTTTTGGATCCAGTTTATCTTGTATAACCGAATACAAAGTAAAAACAAACTTTGATCACTTTGGTGTATGTGTTCAGCAAATCTTGAGCCAGTACCATATCATAACTACAAACCAAAGTTGATAATGAAATGCAATATTTCTTTTGTTTTTGTAATTTGGTAGACACCAGGTAGAAGCTGGCACTTTTACCCCGTTCCCAGGTGTGGTGTTTGACCATGTGAAACTCTTCACATTCAATCAGTGATGTTTCTAATGTATTGGTGTGGCTGAAAGCAGATTAGTATAGCAGTGATCCCCAGTCTCACACACACACATTTGGGCCAGCCATGGCCTAATGGCCAGAGAAGTGGATTTGGGACCGAAAGGTCGCTGGTTCGATTTCTGGACTGGCTGGAAAAATGTGTGGCGGCAGGGAGAGCGCCCCCGCTTCCTCCAACTTCACGGCTGAAATGTAGTAAATGAGTAAATAACTACATCAAAACTGCTCTCCAGGCACCGCAGTGTGGCTTCCCACTGCTCCTGTGTGTGTGTGTGTGTGTGTGTGTGTGTGTGTGTGTGTGTGTGTGCGCTCGCTGTCTACGTGTGTATATGCTCACTTTGAATGAGGTGACTGCAGAGCCAAATGTTCCTTGCAGGATTAATACAGTATTTAAAAAAAAACAGTTTGCAACAGTTTCACAATAACTAGTTGGGCAGATTCCCAGGAGAGTTCTGGATGTGTCGTATGAAACTCACCGGTTATGTGATGGATAATGTCATCCCTTGTCACAGAGTTTATTTCCATTTTTCTGCCCCAATTTTAGTTGTATCCGGCTCCCACCTATCAAGTACTGCCTCCTTATCACATACAACCACCAACAGGAGGACCTAACACACTCGGAGGGAAAGTGCTATCTGTCATGTCAAGTGAGCTGGTGATCGCTGTAAACAGGCATATTCCATCCCTCTTGTGAGAGCTCGGCCAATTAGCCTCCATAAATTCCCAGATGTGGATAGCTGCAGCATCAATCTGTATTCCAACCTGTGATCTCCAGGTTGAGCTGAACATGTTCAATATTTTTGTCTAATTGGTAAGTCTTGAAGTCGGGCCCATTTTTCCTACATCTGCCGTGTGATGCCTTATGCCGTGTTATGATAGACATATGAATTTCTTATGTGTTTTGGTGCATCTAATGTGCTCCAAATCATATGATTTTCTTATAATAGTCCTACAAGTTCCCTACCTTAAATTCACACAACTTAGTTATGTACATACATTATGTACATATCATACAACATTTTACTACAGTGTCAATTAGAGCCATACGGAGGTCGTCCATCAAGGATTCACAGTCTTATTCACTAATATCATACAAGGATTTTTTTGTCTTGCACCAATCGTATGAAGTTCATATGAATAATATTATACGTATAATTTGACTTTTAGACCTGACTTGTTTTCCCCATGACAGATGGACAACACATATTTTATATGTGATCATAACTACGCAGCTTTCAGCTCCACCTCATCCAAACCTGTGTACGTCAGCTACAATCTACCAAAAGGGGCTTTAAACTTATATCCTAATTAAAATGATAAATAAAGGTGTTTGAAACCCTCACAGAATAGTTGCCTCATGAATAGCAACACAAGATCCTCTTTAAGAAGGACACGTGACCTGTCAGCTGTGTTGCTCTATACTGGGACAGCAGCACAGGTGCGACCTGGAGTGATGACAACCTGATGTGATGAGGGTTAATGATGTGGTGTCCATGCCGACTGGACTGTATGGTGAATCTCTGCATCTCGTAATGTCACCGATTCTTTTCGTGTGTCTTTTGTTGGCTTTTGTTTTGTGAGAATAAATTGGTGTATTGGTGTAACCGCATCACGGTGCGATTATCTCCCGATTCTCAGCTGATAGCTTCTCTTCTTCCATCGAAGAGCACACGTCGTGTCAAGGTGAACATGCCCGTGTGCACTCGCTGGGTGGGTCTGACGTTGCTGTCGGGTCCGGCCATGCAGTGTGCAGTTTTATAAAGTGACTCGGCTCGTTTTCCGGACCTCACTGACTTGTGTATGAAACTGGAAAGTGTGCATCACTGTGGGAGTAAAACACTCCACGAGGAGGTTTGGCTTGTCTTTCGCTCTCTGCGTGTCTCTCGTCTTCTCTCCCCCATATATACACACATTCCCGGGCTTGAGGCATCCCAGGTATTTTTAGTGCTGCTTGTACAACACCAGCTAAAAATGCTGTCGTTCAGTACAGAGAAGAGAAAGAGCCAGAGGATTATTAAAGCAAGGAATCTTTCTGTAGGAAACTGCTGTGCACTTTATTGATAAAAGTACACCCTGGATTAGAGACTGAGTTACTTTGTTTGTGCAGTTGATGAAAAATTATTCTTTTTCCTATTTGTTCGGAAATGTTTTTTCAACGCTGTCTGAGAAATCGTTACTCGGAACAGACATGCTTATAAACTGGCCCCAGGAACTGCTCTTCATCATGTAGGTATAGTGAGAGTTGTGTGTTCATTAACCCTTCTGGAATTATTGTCTATTAAACAGTTATCAGATGCTAAATTCTGAACGGTCCTCCTCCCGAATGGAATGTAGGGTGAGTAGCATTATGTTGCCCATGATAAGTGTGTGGGTGTGGCTGAGAACTGTGTGTGTGTGTGTGTGTGTGTGGCTTGAGCTATGTGGTGTTTAATAGCCAATTAGATGATATGAAAACATGTTTAATCTGGATTATTTGTTTGTTGACTTAAATCCTACATCAGTCTCTATATAAAATATATGAACCCCCTCAGTTTATGAAAATAATGTCTAGATGAACAGACGTTAGATCATTATTACAGCAGTGAACAGATGTGTGAGTTAAACGGTGCTGCTGTCTTGGTGTCGAGTTGATGAATCTGATAGTCCTCTCTCCAGGTGTGACATGTTTCACTGAAACATCTGCATCTTGTCAAAAAAGATTGACAGTCCACCTCACACAGCCGAATGAGCCCTGCGGTCTACAGAACCCACTCGATACACATCCCAAAACTCACCTAGGGCTTGGATTTTCATTCCTTTCTTCCTAAAAGTGTTTTTGTCGTTACTAGCGTGATCTGAGAAATGAAGACTAGCTCCGCTCGAAAATTCTTCGACTTGTGAAAAGATTTCAGGTACGAACACGACTTTGCCAGCGATTGTAAGCATGAAGGCTTCCATTTTTTGGGAAGGAGTTTAGCAAGTTCTTGTTACTTCAGTTGGTAATTCCAAATAAAATGGAAAGCCAAGTTTTTGAAAGAGTGTGGTGGGAAAACGTAACAGGTAGTGAAGGCCTGGTTTATGTACTGAACTCACTTTTGCAGATCTGTGTCGCAATGCAGTGAGGGGGTTTACGGGTAGGCGCAGAGCACAGAGGTGAACAGATGTGCTTGCAGGCACAGCTCCAAAATCTCGGTAATGTACTGCGTGTATCTGTATGTGCTGCACTATAGCTGATTGGCTGAGCAGGGAAGTATGGTTTTATAGCCTTGGTTTTATAGAGATAGTGGATATACTTGTGCTATGTTCACACTAAACAAAACAAAAAAAAATAACAACAACAACAGATTTTAAGTAGGGCGTCACGGTGGTGTAGTGGTTAGCACACAGTGGTGTAGTGGTTAGCACACGGTGGTGTAGTGGTTCGCAAGTTCTGCTTGTGTGGGTTTCCTCGCACCGTCCAAAGACATACAAATTAGACTAATTGGCCGTTCCAAATTGCTTCTAGGTGTGAATGTGAAAGGTGGCGTGTGTTGGCCCAAGAGACCCGAAAACGCAAGTAAATTAGCATACCATGTAGCCAGCTAAGCTAAGCTACATCTAGCAACTAAGCAAAAGAGACACAGAAAACACCAAGAACGTGGAATATACTGAAAACCCGGAAAACTAGAATACAACAATGAAAACCACGGCTGATGACGTGACGGCCGCTGAAAGGCGTAACACTCCACACATTGGCGATAAGGAGAGAGCTCAGATCCACATCATGATTGTGCCTGTGAATGCTGCCCAATGTGGAAAATGCAATTTGCTGCTGAATCCGACGTAGCGTTGGGACACTACCAAAACCCTCACAGACATGAGGGAAGATTCCTAGCTCGGAATCGGCTCCTGACGTGAAGTAAATAAGGCCGCTGTTATAAAGTGCCATATATCAAACTGCTCATTAACTTCATTTGCTCAGTTTGTATAAAGAAATCTCTGCCCTTTTCAGTGTTTTTTGCCTTCGCTTGGTGTCTACTGAAGACCTCATGGCTGAGATTTCTTCATACAGACCTCATGCTCAGTTAATGAGCAGCTTTTATTGGTCGCGTGGTAGCGGTTGATAACGTTGCTGTCTCACAGCTCTAGTATGATCGGTGTGATCCTGAGCTCAGGTTACTGTCTGTCTCTTTAATGTCCGGGTCGGTTTCGTCAGGTTCTCTGGTTTCTTCTCTTCACCCGAATACAAGCCAGTAGGTGGACAGGCATCTCGAAATTGCTCCTAGGTGCAACTCTGTGTGTAAATCTGTGTGTTGCCATTCCAGGGTGTATTCCTGCCTCGCACCCAGTGTTACTGGCTGAATCATTTTATAGTACTGAAGAAAACCTTCGATCTCCACATCCATGTTCAGCTTTCTTTCTTTTTTTCCTCGTGGAGAAATTACGAAATTATGAAAAGTCTCTCACTGTCTTCTACCTGCTGAACTGTATAAGTACCTGATGGGTCAGTATCGGCTCCTCAGTGGTACCCCAGCCATTACTTTATTCCTTCTCCAATTTATTACACGGTGAGGTTTATTTACTGTTGAGTTTTCTGTCCTCTAATGTTCATGTTAAAAGCAACTGTGATGGCATACAGCCAGTCGCTCGTGCAAAAACAGGCCTTTACCAGCATAAAGGCTGCTTCCTGATAACAGGACTGGACTTGTGTTGTGAGGGGGAGAATTTTTTATTTATTTATTTTGCCAAGTTGTATTGCAATGAAGGTCCAAGAACAGAAACCAAATGTTTGCTAACAAACTCACGAAAGGAACAAAACGGGTAAAGGACTGTTTTACTTTTTGGTTTTTAAAAAAAAGAATTGTGAGATTAGAAATGAAATGTGGGTGTGTTCTTCAATAACATTCCATCAATTTAGGAAAAAAGATATGAAAAGGGGTTTTGGCATGAATTTGTTTGCATGGCTGATTAGGAGAGTTATAACAGACACAGCAACGATGGGACGTACTGATCAAGAAACCTGTATCTCATGAATTATATTTCAAGAAGATCCAGCTGTAGATGGTCCAGAAGTTATTCAGAAGATATGATAAAGGGTGGACTGGTATTTTTTTATCATTATATCAATATCTTAACATTTGACCTATTATTGTTACATGAAGAAGCATCTGAAACTTAACCCACTAAATATCTTATTGCTGTACATTTCATTTGGTTGTACTCTGTCCTAGGGGTATGCAAACTTTTTCTCTCAGTTGTATTAAATTTTCAGATTCTGGGACACCGTTTCATTATTCATTAATAAATTCCAGAGGAACTGCCTCTGAAGTTGCCATCATACTGAATTTTGCTTTACTGTTTTTTTTATGCTTGGTGCACATCTGGGGGAAAACATTACCCTGACATTCTCTCTAAAATCACATCAGCCAGAACCAACATACCAACGAATTGCAATAGCGTTATGGAATCTGCCTGCATGTTCCCAAAAATTGGGCTGAGACGAGAATGAGGACTTGAAAAGGGGTTTCAAAAGTGTCTAGTATACTATAACAAACATATTATTCTCTCTATCAAATCATCTCAATCTATTATACTACGACATATACACATCTGCTTCATAGCTAGAAGGTCGTGGGTTTGAATCCCAGGGAGTTTCAGTGTAAAGTTTGCATGTTATCACAGTGCTTGTGTGGGTTCCCTCCGAGTACTAGGGTTTCCTCCTACAGTCCAAAGACATGCACATCAGGCTAATTACATGTGAGTGTGAATGGTTGTGTGTGTGAGATGCTCCCCGTGACCCTAATAGGATTAAGCGGTTTGCAAAATGAATGAATGAATAGGTCAACAGACAGGAGTTCTAGTAATAAACAGTAGGATGGACGTGCTATAGTTCAGTTAGGCTTAATTTTTTTTCGTTGTGTAGACTGTCATTTTTTTATTTTTTATTTTATTATTATTTTTTTATCTTCCTCTTTTGGTGCAAATAAGTAGTTTGATTTGTTTGATAATTTCTGTTTACATCATTAAAAATGTTTTTACTCTGCGCTTTTATTTTGTAAAGAACTTTCACTACATGTTCATTATGTATAGTACAGGGTGCACTGCAGAGCATTCATGAATTTTGTAATTTTTTTTCCTCTCTGCATGCTACGATTTCTTGTTAGCACATCTGGCTTGTGTATCTTTAGTGGATTCTGTCATTGGATTTATAAATATGCTTATTTTGTAGCGTTGTGTTTTTCCAAACCTGTGACACACCATCCATCATTGTAGTACCTTGTTTTGAGGTCATTTTTTGTTGTAGTTCTTCTTAATTTGCAGACAATCATCATGATAAAACAATTTAATACAAAGGTGGTTAATACAGCATACACTGTAGTAGTGGTTTAATTCAGTACAGATCCTGTTTTTGTATTATTGTTTTTATTTTGTGGTTGCATACACAGTGTTCATGCTCAGAAGTCCTTCAATGGTATTAATATCATAGAGATACTTCATGTTTAGAAGATATTAAAGCTTTTCACTGGCGTTATTCATCAGCGTCATTCTGTCTTGTAGGTTTAACAGCTTTGAAAGAGGCTTCCCAGCAGGACAGTCATGTCAGCTCCATAACGTCATCCACAGTGCTGTGTTTTTCTATAGTAAAGAGGCATCTTACAGGTCCAAACACTGACTCATAGGACATTTATCTTGTGTTATCATCCATCAGGGCAGGTTTAATCTTGCACAGATTGTATTAAAGTATACGCAAAAACAAATCTTAGCTAGCAGCTAAAGGTGCAGGGTGATCGTCTCTGCGCAGCCCAGGAAAACACTGTGCTTTCTTTACCCACAGTCTCAAGTCCTGGCATGGTGGATGTGTTTAACGTTACCTCACTTAACCTTGAATTGTACAGCCAGTTTTGCAGTGTTCCATATCAGTCTTCACTAGAAACTCCAGGAGTCTGATTCATAAAGAATCTTAGAGCTAAACGTAGCAGCTAAATAGCTGATTTAAATAAAACTGTGTGCATTAAGACTCACAATTCACAAATTATTTAGCATTTAAAATTAAACCTATTGTAAACAACCTTGTAAACACGTAAGAAACTAAAAATTAATCCCAAACTAGAAGGCGTTGATTCAGTGATATCACCCTGTTGTCTTATCAGTAAAATTAGAAAAAGGTTGTTGCATTTCAAACTTAACAGCTAAACAAATACACACCTCCCTTCAGGGCTTCTTTAAAAGCTCTTCCCCTTAATTCTTCTATAAACATTGCCATGGCAACAAGACTGTCAGTGACAGCCCTCTCTCTTGTCCAGCCAATCAGTGAAAGGTTGTGTGGGTGCTCTGCACAAGCATAAATACTTTCCTGTTCCAGATTGGCCGGAATAGTGTTGTGTGGCTCACTCCTAGCCTTTTTATATTTAATTTTTACATTTCTTGTCTACCAAAGCTGTGTCTGAACACTGTGCATGAAAGATGTGTGTTACTACATACTGTGTGTAGTGGTAGTGCATAACGTTGAGTGCACATAATAGTCTTCTCTGTTCATTTAAAAAGGGCAAACAACTATCCCACTGTTCTACCATCTGCATGAAGGACGGTGGTGGTAGCATCGTTGCTTTGTGACTGCAGTGGTCCATCAGTCTTGAGCTTGGTGGAAACTTGCGCACAGATCGGATAGCTAGGGGAGGATAGCTAGATTATTAAAATTTTATTGAATTAGAATTGATAAGCATGTCATTAAAGACTGTAAATTTATAGTAATAAAAACGATAAGATTTCCAAACATTTCTTTTCCAACAGGAAAGTTAAAGATTACCAATAATGTTTGCACGCATGTAAACATCAAAACAAAACAAAATAATGAATAAAATGTCAGAGAGGACAAGTAAAAAACAGAGATAAACATAGCAGCTGATTTCTGTACACTACTAGTGTGAATTTACATTTATTCATGAGTAAAAAATGAGCAACACTCTGGGCTTTCATTTATGAGACACCGCTACCACATAATCACTGCAGATATTTATTCCTACAACACTTAGTCATCCTTAGCAACTGGGGCAAACCCCGCCCTTCCTTTTCGTTTTGAAATGGCTTCATATAAGTTCCTCTCAGAAATGCCATAAATAGGTCTAAGAAGAATCTCATCTTCGGAAGGAATTTTTAGAAGCGCTGACTATAAGACAACTCTTAGATGGAAGATAGGATTCTTTGTAAAGAGATAACAATCTACAGTGTGCTGTTTAACCCGATTTAATCAGCCCAGACATTAGAAGGAAAACCTGTGTATGGTACATTTTAGTTAAACAATTTCTCAAAGTAATAAAATTATTTTAAGGGCCTTTGGTAATTTTTATATCACAAGTCTGATTGTACTAGCAAGACAGTGCAGCAAGGGATTTTACTGATATGGAAATCTCAAATGTTTCCAAGTGTACGGCTCAGAATTGAATCCAAATGAGATTCCAATTGTCTTGTCTTGTCCCTAATCTCCTAATCTTTCCTTACAACACTCCGGCGCTCCTCAGGGGTCTCTGCTGGGAACCTAGTGTTTTGAAGATGTGTGTGTGTGTGTGTGTGTGTGTGTGTGTGTGTGTGTGTGTGTGTGTGTGCGCCCTGAAACACTTGAGTCAGGTTGCAGGCCCATCTGAAATGCCTTCTCTCTGTGTTAATATCCTGAGCTGAGCTGAACTTAAAGCATGTGCTGATATAACTCAGTATTAACATAGTAATTCCTAATCAAATTTAATATCACCACTATTTATGATCTTATTGTTTTTTCCAGAGGGCGGCACGGTGGCACAGTGGTTAGCACGTTCGCCTCTCAGCAATGATTGATTCCCGGGCTCAGGCTTTTCTGTGTGGAGTGTGCATGTTCTCCCTGTGCTTATGTGAGTTTCCTCTGGGCACTCGGGTTTCCTCCCACAGTCCAAAAACATGCATGTTAGGCTATTTAGCTGTTCCAAATCACCCCTAGGTGTGAGTGTGTGTGTGTGTGTGTGTGAATGGTTGTATGTGTGTTGTGATGGGCCCTGTAATGAATTGACGAGCTGTTCAGGGTGTACCCTGCCCTCACCCAGAGTCGGCTGAGATGGGCGCCAGCCTCCCTGCGACTCCAATTAGGATTAAGCAGCTTAGAGAATGAATGAATAAATGAATGAATGTTTATGCCAGAGAGAACGCTCTTTCTGACATGTGTCACTTGTGTCACTTCCTCCACCGGTTTCTCTGTAATAATAACTCTCACAAGACAGGAGTGTTTACGCTGCCATGTGAATACGACACTCATCGTGTTGGCACACACAGAATGGCCTGAATGAAGAAGTGTGTATATTTTAGTGTTTTGGCGACACGGCTTGGGGGGATGACCCGAAAGCTACGGCTCTCACCGGGATACTCAAGCCATTTCTGTTTTTCCATCAAAACAGGATGTAGGCCGTGCAGAGAGGCCAGTGCCTCCACCTACAAATGAAAGCTGGCTTTGTTTAAGCACTTCATTGTTGCACTGATGGTTTTTATGATCTAGGGGTAGCGAGGAGGAAAGCTACCTGATTTTTCCGTTAGTCACCGGGCTGAGTAAACACAGAGCATTGTTGCTGTTTCCTTTCACTATGTGCTGGACTTCCAGCACCTTACTCTCTCTCTCTCTCTCTCTCTCTCTCTCTCTGTCTGTTTACTGCATGCTTATACATGCATTATCAGATTTATAATTGAAGTTTAGTAGAGATAAGGTTGTTCTGAGTGATCAGAATATTTAAGATGAGGTACGACTGGTTCCCTGTGCATAAGAGATGTACTCTACATAGTCTTCATACATATGATCACTGTCGCATCAAATACTACTGACTAGAGGAAGCACGTTGGTGGTAGCACTGATGCTTTATGACACCAGGGGTCGATCCTGAGCCTGCTTTGGGTTCTATAGGTTCTGTGTTTTCCTCTCATCCCTGATAAACATCACAGCAGGTGGATAGACAACTTTGGGTGTGAATAAGTGTGTGAAGTTGTGTATTTGTAAGCTGCTGTGTAGTGAATTGATGTCTTATCCAGGACGTATGCCAGAATCACACAGATCCTTCACAAGAACGCCACATCCATCAGATTCCGGACCGCAAGCCAGTGCTTAATGAAGACGAATGAATGATGGGTGCTGAATGCAGTTAACATTCACTGCTTGAAAACGTGTAATTCAGTTTCACTTTTCTTTGACAGATATTGAATTGCAAAGACAAATTATGCTGTTGGTTTCAAGTTTGCAGCTAGTGCTGCCCACAGGTAGTTAAATAATCACTAACCTGTTCCAGGTAAGAGTATCTCAAAACTGATCTCAATCATTTCTGAATATTTTCTATGCTGTATCACAAGAAAACATTTACATTTATGGCATTTGGCAGACCCTCTTATGCAGAGGGACTTACATTCGTCTGAGGAACTTTCATTCACACAATATTTGCACTTCTTTTTTTGAAATCATGATCCTGATGTTTGTACTACACCCTACTGTAGAAAAATGTAATCAAAATCCATGCATTACCTTTTGACTTATATTGCAAACGGACAAACTAACAAACCAACACTGGTGGAAACCTGGTGGAGGTAACTAGACGGGCACTCATAAAGTGCAAGTATTGAGCAAATGGTCCCTGTATGGGTACTGGGTTTAATTACCCATGTGGTTATCTTAGGATATTATCTATAAATTTTCTCTTATTTCAAGGATTTACA
Organism: Neosilurus hyrtlii; assembly: GCA_028564935.1. Classification (NCBI taxonomy): domain Eukaryota; kingdom Metazoa; phylum Chordata; class Actinopteri; order Siluriformes; family Plotosidae; genus Neosilurus; species Neosilurus hyrtlii. Next base: position 32,689,687 of record JAOUQZ010000001.1, read on the forward strand.
AAATGGCTGGGGTTTGACCTTTCAAGGTCACTCGCGGTTAGAGGTAATCGTCTCATTTGAAAGTCCATATATGCTTTATAGTGTATCAGGTGTTCCGTAGTAACGGCATGTCTGTAGATACTCATTTCGATGTGTAAGTGGTCTGTCGCCAAAACTTTGTGAACTTGCTCTGACCACCATCTTTGAGCTTGACATTCCAAAATCAGGTCATCGCTGGGACTCAGGTAGGGTAGTGTCCCCAGAACATGTAAAATGGGTGTGGTCAGGACAAACTGTTTACTGACAAACTGATAAACAAATGCAGGTGTTCACAACGCAGAGAAAAATGAAGAGATAAAAATAACGGCCTTAAAATAAAAATAATGTTGGAGAGTATTTTGTATGGGAGTGCTTAGGGCTCAGTGCCTATCTGTTACTAAATATTTCACTGTCTTGGTAAATTTCCATCACGTTTGTTAAGGGATTAAAGAGTTCCTGGAGCTTAGAACTCCTCAGCTCTGAACCTCCCACCTCTTAAATCTTACACACAGTAGCATGTATGCCAACATTTTGTCTGTCTCTCCCTGTCCACTACGGTATTTTGATCCTTAAAGAAGAGACTCTCGAGTGTAAATGTCTTTCCCAGGCTGGATTCAAGTGGAAAAGGGAGTTCAATCTGTCAGAAGGACAACAGCCGGCAAGTCTGACTCACCACTTGGATTGAAATGCGGTCAGCAGCATAAATGCTTTCCCATAAGTCCATGGACGACGTGATAATCATGGGGTCAGCAGTTTCATTAGAGTATAGGAAGTCTCCGGTAGCTTCCGCCTTTTTAACTTTTTTAATGACTTTTAACAGCCACTCGTAGTGAAAATGCAGTAAAATGTTATAAAAATGAGGTGTAATGAGGGAGTGTGAAAGGTTAAGTAGTTGTTATGTGTGAGTCAGGACACAGCTGTGTTTCACCACTGGTTTTCTGACTTTCGTTTCATCGGTGTGAGTGGTGCAGTGCCATCCTCATCCTCGCATTACTCACATCCTGTTTGGGCATTACTCACCTGAAACTAGCACACATTTAACATCTCAGTTGAGTTCTCTGCACACTGAGGCACATTCTGATAATTGGGAGGCTCTAAAAGTATTGCCACCGCTGGTGAAGATGACTTTCAAAATGATCTTGGAACACGTGTGTGTGTGTGTGTGTGTGTGTCCCTCTCTCTCTCTCTCACTCTCTCGCTCTTGTTCACTCTCTTTCTCTTGTGCTCGTTCTCTCTCTCTCTCTCACACTCTCACTCTCTCTCTTTCTCTCTCTCTCGTTTTCTCTCGTTTTCTCTTTCTCACTCTTTCTCTCTCTCTCTCTCTCTCTAACCCCTCAGTCTCTCACTCTCTTTCTCCCTCTCTCTCTCTCTCTCTCTCACACACTCTCACACACTCTCTCTCTCTCTCTCTACCCGCAACATTGCATTTACAAGTTACTTGTTGCTATATTAATGTTTGGCCTCAACATTTGCATATGATGTCGCTGTTATCTGTTTAAAATTTACCTTCTCAGGACTTTTTATTTAGTTTCATGTAATCAGGTCAGATACATTTACACATTTAGCGAGTTTTCCCAAAAACTGATCTAAATATGAAGATTATTATTAAATGATGGTTCAGGCATTACACTAAACATTAATTAATAAAGTAATTAATTAATCAATCAATCAATCAATCAGTTCATTCATTCACTGTCTGTGGGTCATTAGATATGTTGCCAGTCTATTGTGAGAGAGAGAGAGCCAGACAGGCATTCACATTAATCTAGAGTATCCAGCTGACCTTATCTGTATCTTGTATTGTATTAATCATGTTAATGTAATGCACAGGCATACCACAGCTGGAAAAGCCTAGTAAAAGCCTTTATTATTAAGGGAGACTTGCTAGGTTATTCCAGATTAAAACACACCAAAGTATGGGTTCATTTTACGTTTTAACTTCATAAAATGAACCGGAAAGCCAAGTAAGTTTAGTCATTACTTACTGTTCATTATTGATTCTTCAGAAGCGTAAACAATGCTTTATGATACCCTAAAGCTCAGAGTTCAAAAGCAGCATAACAGTTGATAAACTCGATATGGAAGTGTTGGGAGTCTGGAAAGATATTATATTACTCAGAATATTTGAGTTCACCGTCTGAGACAGTCACGATGCCTTGAGCAGTCCAGGTTTCATCATGTCTATCAGGGCAGGGGTAAGTAAGCAAAAGGTTTTAGACACTACTGAGCTGAGCATCATCAGTGATAGTTGAACTGAACCCGAGCATTTAGAGCATGGTGCGTCTCTCGTCCCCGCTGATGGATGCTTCTATGAAGTTTACATGGATTTGATTACAGCAAATTAAAAACTTTGCCTGCGTTAAAAATCTCTTACCTGATTGGCTAAATCTGATAGGACAATATGAAAATATTCATTTCTCATTTGAATTTGACCAGCGTAGCGAGCCAGATGAAATCTGACATAGCAGCGAGTTACTTTGAGCTTTTATGTACCTTAGGCAGCAAACATCTGGATAAGTGTTATCATGAGTCAAATATTTGCATTAATTTCACTGGGAGGCTGAAAGTGCAGTTTGGAGCCAGGTGAGAAAATAAACAGTCAAAACAAGCACAAGACGACGTTCTATTAGGGTAAATGAGCAGGTTAAAGTATATCGGATTTGTCAATATATCAGCCATATGTGAAACATTAGTGGATGAGAGTGGAGGTGAAACTAGGACAGGGTGGAGAAGTCACAACAAAACAGAAGCTGAGGAATAAACCATGTAAATAAACTTAAACCTCTCATATTTTAAACCATGACACCAGCTAACATTGTATATTCCTTGCTCTGATGTGATACACACACACACACACACACACACACACACACACACGCACACGCACACACATACACTGCTCATTGTTTATTTAGACATTCTTACTGAGGGTTAAACCTTCGAAGTGCCCTTGGTTAGAAATCAAATTTGTTTAACACAACAGTTTCTATGTGTTTATGGAAACTAACACACTGCGGTGAACAGGATTATGGGTAAACGCTTAGCGTAGCTGAATGCCATCGACTTGATACTGAAGCCTCGAGACCGCGTCCTTGATGAGGATATTTAATAACAGTACATGTCAGTATTGTGTATGTTCCTAGTTTTGTTTACTGCATTGTTTGTTGCCTTTGAGGATGAAGGCAGGATTTTCTATGGTTATCTCAGTGTTCATTTCTTCACTGTGCCTGGTGAAGGTGTTAAGTGTGAGCAGTGTATGTTATAGGAGTGTAAATACAGTGCTCAGGGGTAGCAGAATCGGACAATGTCTAAGGAACTTCCTGGTTTCTGGTGGGATCTGTAGCAGCTCAAGGACAACAGTGATACGCATCATTTATAAGGCATGATACACACACTTAATGAATACTCATGAAGCGTTTTAGTGATGTTTTTCCCACGCTGGTGTTAAACCTAAATAACATACCTACTGCCTTGTTCAGAGTTCAAATTCCAGCAGAATGATTGGACGCTTGAGCAGAGCCCTTTATGTTCAGTTCAGACAAAAAGGCGTCTGACTGGAAAAAAAAGAAAAGCAAATGTAATTCTTTTTAGTACATTTAAGCGGAAAGCTGCATGGGTTTAGAGAAAATGAGCTAAATGGGGCGAATAAGCTGTGAGATTTCAGTCACATCTATTACACTGTTCACTACGGCTGCACACAGCAATAAACAGCCCTGGGTACTTCCCATGGAGACGACGTCCACAGAGTTTGAGTTGAAATATGTGACATAATTGTAGAGATACTAAGCAACTGTGTACGACTATGTAGAGCGAGCGAGAGAGTGCGTTCGGTATGAAGCTGGATGAAGGCTGTGGATGAACACACTGTGAGATCGGAGCATACATACTCTTTATGTCGGTCTAAACAAATCCACCGCAAGTTTGTGTGCTTATGAATATGGTTATGGTCAACGTCATTCGCTGAAAGTAAACATCAGTCCGCCAACAATTAAATCCATGTGATGAAGCAAGGGAGATGCGAAGAATAGAACTTTCATGTTCGTGGAAAAGCAATGAACTATATTGGATTCATTATAAAATATTATAAAATACATACATTTATGGCTTAATTATAAAAACTCTATTTTTTATTATTTACTTAAATAGTCACTTTTAAGGTGGCACGTTGGCGTCGTGGTTAGCACGTCCGCCTCACAGCAAGAAGGTCCTGGCTTTGTGTCCTGGCTCGGGTGTTTCTGTGTGGAGTTTGCATGTTTTCTCCATGCTTTTGTGGGTTTCCTCCAGGTACTCTGGTTTCCTTCCACAGGCCAAAGACATGCACATTAGCCTAATTGGCTGATCCAAATTGTTCCTAGGTGTGAGTGTAAATGGTTGTGTGTGTGTGTGTGTGTGTGTTGGCCCTTCAGTGAACTGGTGAACTGTTCAGGGTGTACCCTGCCTTCATCCAGAGTCGGCTGGAATAGGCTTCAGGCTCTAGACGGCTCTAGTAGAATCAGGATTGATTTGGGTTATTAAGCCATTTGGGTTATTAAAGAAAATTTATACCTACAAAGCAGCTTTAGTTTTATATTGATGTTCATTAAAAATGTGGAATAAAAGAGTGGAGTGTTTACTCTTGATTTGTGTCTTTTTTATTTTTGGTCAGGAACGACAAAAAGGGTTTTGATAAATTAAGGCTTAAACTCATCACTTCTTCACTTCCTGTCTGTATGTGTCAAGGGAATTTAGCTCCACCCAAAGCGTGCGTAATCAGTCTAACAATGTGTGTAGTGTTTAAACAGTGTCTATACTTATTTTTTTGGAGATTATTTGTCATTACTTTAATGATAATTGGTGATAAATGACGCTACATTTATTCGCTTACACCACACACATACTCCAAGCTGAGCCAGAGCTTTAAGAGACGACAGGAATTTAACAATCCAATGATTAATAAGCTGCTAATGCGCAGTGTCTGAGGACTGCAGTGATTAATAGATTAATACATGTGCTCAGTGGTTATGGAAAGCTGGCAGTATTACAGTCGCCCATGTGATCCGGTTTACTTGAGTGTAGCAGCAATAGCACTGTCTGAATTTAATCCCCTTTACTGAGTTCTGCGATGTGCTTGGCATTCAGAGCAGTTAAATGAGGGGCCGGTGATAAATTATGCAACACATCACAGTATTAAACCCACACTATTGTTATTGAGGCCACTTCAAGTTTTACTACTTATTTTACTACTTATTATCACAGCTGGGTAGCAAAGGAAAACGACCGCTTAATATCACCAGGGTTGCACGGAGCCCGGAGTCGACTCTGGGAGAAGGCAGGGTACATCCTGAACAGCTGACTAGTCCATCCCAGGGCCAACACAGGCACAAAACCTTTCACACTCACATTTACACCTAGGGGCCATCAAAAATATTTGGCCTAGTGTGCATGTCGTTGGACTGTGGGAGGAAACCGGAGCACCCAGAGGAAACCCACGTAAGCATGGGGAGAACATGCAGACTCTGCACGGACTAGCCCTTGATGGGCACGGGGCTTTTGCTGCATGGCAACTATGCCACTGTGCTGCCCTATGCTAATGTTTTCTATTATTTATGTATTAGACTTTGTATTGGTTTGCAGGCATTTTAGCAACACATGCTAACTGTGTACTAGATAAACTCAACCCCCTCCGTCACTGGTCTGTACTGTCTTTACACCTTTTCAGAGAGAGGTCATGTTCGACAGGATAAGATGATACCAAGATTATTCGTTTCTCCTGCAGAGCAACCTAATACAGTCATTTTGTAAAGCATAATATCACACATCTATCCATGTCTTGTCTCCTGAACTTGTTCTTATGCTGATCAGGACAAACACTGTAGTAGACCTGGAGAGAAGGAGAATTTGACCTGTCTGTTTAGACTTCTGCTTCATTTAGCCAACAAGCTCCCATTCTTGTCGAGCGTCGGATGATCCAGATCCATTGACGCCAGCAGTCTTATAATATACAGTTCATTTATTTCTCACCATCAGAGGAGAGCCGGTGTTGGGTGTTCGGTTCTCACTCTCTCAGCATCGGCTCCTGGAACGTGATACTTTTCCAGCCTGGGGGCATTAAAGGGCAATCAAGATGCCCTCAGTGCGAGCAGTCTGGCACTGGAGAGACTTCGCTCTGTACGTTTGTGTGTGTGTTTGGGGGGGCGTGCTGACTGATCGGTGTGGTGAAATGTTGCACCTGTTGCACCATCAGTGCACAAACTAGTGATTTGCTGGATAACACAGTGTTACATGTGTGTGTGTGTGTGTGTGTGTGTGTGTGTGTGTGTGTGTGTGTGTGTGTGTGTGGTTTTCATCTCATTTCACCTTAATGCGTGCATGTTAGTGTTCTCCCTAAGTATAGATCTTTTTCACATGAACAGGATGCTGGTTACTGTTGTCACCTTATCTTGTTAACTCTTATCTTATTTTCACATCACTCTTTGTCTCTGTGATGAAATACTGAATATCACAGAATGAAGCTGTAATAGTGAGAGCTGAAAATAACGGTGCTAACATTCAAAGGTTGTCCAAAATCTTTTTACACAAAAACTGTAAATGCCTTCCGCCTCAAGATTCCATGTTTTGTTTCCTGAGATGCTTTTCTGTGCACCATGGTTGGGAAGAGTGGTTGTTAGTATTACTGTAGTCTACTGTAGTGTACTGTAGAGGCTGTTGAGTGAAAATCCAGAAAATGTATAAGGTATTCAAGGCAGCCCATCTAGCATCAACAGCTATACTGCACTCAAAGTCTCAGATCCCATCGTTCCTCCTTCAGTTATTTAATATAATACGTTACCTGATAAAATAAATCTATTCAATATAAATGTAACATTACCTGAAGAGTGGTTGTGTGTGTTATGTTGTCACATGATTTGTGCATTGGATAAGAATGAAAGTGGAAAATTTTTTTTTTAATGTTTTACTTGCGTCTCTCACACCCCAGACGTTAGCTCGGTTTGGGTGACTGTTCTTATACTCCACACTGAGGTTTTTTCATAAACGCTAACAGTCTGCTCTCTTTCCTGAACTGTGAAAGTTCACAGTGGCTTCTAACTGTCTAACTGGCAAGGTAGCATTCCTTCACACACACACACACACACACACACACACACACACACACACACACACACACACACACACACACACACACAC
>JAOUQZ010000001.1:32703567-32729647 GCA_028564935.1 Neosilurus hyrtlii
ACACACACACACACACACACACACACACACACACACACACACACACACACACACACACACACACACACACTGCAGGTATTCCTGTGGCCAGCCAACAGAGGCTCTGGTTCTCTTTTCTTTACAGCTTGTTTGTTTTTTAGGTTGATCGTGGAGTAAAAGCTCTTTTTCTATAGAAAGAAAAAGTATTTACTCGTTACCAATGCAATCATTGCAAACTTTTCATCTGAATGATCTCTGCATGTGTCCTTTAATCTCACAGTGGAGATATCGAGTGTGTCAGAGTACCATCATAAGGACGTCTGGTGGCACTATACTGTAATATATAATAATAATAGGTCGTTATTAAAATATTAAACATAGTCATGAAATAAATTGGCTTATTTTAAAAGCGTAAACTTCTCCACAAATAAAATTGGGATTTTAAAGTAAAGGAAATTACTTGGATTTTTTTTCTATTTACAGTTCAGACCTATTATCGTCTGAGGCATCTAAAAATGGAGGAAGTGCTAATTATTAACCAGTTACATTATCAGATCATTATCTTGACCTCTTTGTAAAGATGCATTTCACTTCGAAGAACAATCCACCTTATCACTGAGCAACTACCTTCACCCCAACTCCAAGTTTAGGGCCAAAATACACCAGAAGCTTTTCTGGGGGTGTCAATTCCCACCTGTCAAGTATTGCCTTGCTATCACATATGAACGCCACCGACCAAGGTGTGGAGGAATAAATCAATTGTCCCTTCCGTGACACACGAAGCTGCCATCCGCATCTTTACGAACTGCTGCGCATGTGCATTCAGGGGTGGCCTAACACACTCAGAGAGAAAGCACTGTCTGCTCTTTTATGTGCAAATGAGCTTACAGAAGCCCATGTTTGACTGGTGAGCGCTGTAAGCAACAGGGAGGCGAGCATTTGTTATCCCTCCCTCCTGTGAGAACTCGTCCAGTTAGCTCCCATGAAGTCCCGGCCGTGGATGGCTCCAGCATCAACCCAGAGGTGAACCTGTAATCTCCTGGTGATTAGTCACGCACCTTGTCAATTTTTGTGTGTTATATCAATTTTTCAGCAGGATACAAAAAAAAAAAACAAGTTTATCATATAAACTAATAGGGCAACACAGGACAGCCATCCAAGTCATGTTTCATATCTAGGCTCCGCTCAGGAGTTTCTCTATTATTACAGCATTTAATATGGTTAGCAGTGACCTCTGATGAAGAATGTGTTATTTGAACAGCTGTTTCAGCACATGATGAATATCTTCACCCCATAAGGGGCTGATTATCCTGATGTGCTCCCGGGTTCTTTATTTCAAACATTCAGTGTATGCTTTATTTTGGCTTCTATGGTTCAAGCACTTGCTGCTTACATCATGGAAACAACACTCAAGCACCTCTATTTTCAAGCTTGAAATGTGAAACCACCTCCACATGGCTTCTGGTCGTATTTTATTTTAGATAAAGATGATGATCTGGAGCGTGGACAGCACTTAAGAAAGATGGGGAAGAATATAGAGGCTCCGATCTCTTCTCTGAGATTAATCAGGGTAGAGCGTGGGCTTGCGAAGAGGAGAAGAATGAGTGGTAGTGAAGATGGTGTTGGTGCTGCGTGAAGCACTACATGAGTCACTGATACATAGTGCAACATTCAGTATGGCTGTAGAACAGATGTGACTGTGTTCTGGTTAAGTGTGTGTGTGTGTGTGTGTGTGTGTGTGTGTGTGTGTGTGTGTCACTTTCCCATTGCATAACACTACTCATGAACATAAGGAATTAGGTTCTCGTCGACTTTGTTGGGGTTTGTCTCTGGATAATAGGGTGAAACCTTAGACCAGGGTTTCCTGACTGCAGCCTTTGGGGAGGTGGAGCCCAGAGCAGCTTGGGGATTCTCCTGCTCAAATGTTCCAGTGAATTACTAGGTTCGGGGAAACCACCAAACCTGGCTTGGCTCCAGCACTTCAGGAATAGAGCCTTGTTTCTGGAACTTTCTCTTTAGTCTGGCTTTTCCGGATTATTGCCATAATGTTGTCTTCTTATAAAATGTGCAAAGTTTTATTTAGAGCTGAGCAGCACAATGGTAAATACCACCATTCTGAGGGTCATTACCATAACTTATTACCCCACTCTCTTGGATACTCAATTCCGATTGGTCAGTCGTGATATTCAGTGATTGTTATAATATGAATATTCCATTGTTACATGTAGCATTTCATTGGTATGGAGCTCATCTTTACCGGATGCATTAAAATGATTTAGAAATCAAAAATGTAGCTTTTTTTTCTCATCATGTAGCCGCGTAATAGGTAGAATAAAGTAGAGCAAGTGGCTCATTACTGCACACAGTGATTTAAGAGCGCTCTGCTGTGTACCAGGGTCCAGATCAGTCTATTCGGGTTTATACAATCCAAATTATTTTAGAAACTCGCTGTACAGAAAAGAATTTATGTCCCAATTTTGCTTTTGCAACCAAAAATTGTATACACGGTATAAATACTTTTAAAAACAGGTTGAGATCAGCTGTCGTTTAGTGACTCTTGCTAGTTATTGTCATTGTGACCAAAGACAGGTGATGTAAGAACTGTGGCAGTGTCAGAAATTTCCAGTTAAAATCTCAGAGTGTTTGCAATGTTAATACCAATAGCAGTGTTACGCTACCTCTCACATAGGATTGAAATATCCAGGTGTTGTGATTGAAATATTGTGATATATTTGTTGTTGTTTCTCCTGTGATTTAACAAACCCGTTGCCTGATATTCTGACTCATTGTTTGTTCGCCGTCTGTCTCCCCTCTGTAATGCTGATGCTGTGAGGTCAGCGCTCTGGCCGGCTGGAGCTGTGTGTAATCCAGCACCTCTGATTACAGCTCGCTACATGTAGAGCCTCCCTCGATCCCAAACGTCTGCTCGCGCAGTTAGCATGCAATTAGCCTTGTGCCCTCTGTTTTTCCTCTTCTACTTTTCCATCTCTGCAGGTCACTAGTTGTTTATTGTAGCTGGCGTGTGATTTGTGTTTATTGGGAATGAGATTATGCACGCTCTCCTAACTGCTTGTGCTTGTTTTGCTTATTGAAACCCTGTGTGTGTTTTTTTATTACTCAACAATTCCATAAGCTCTTTCCAGCACACTGCCTTTAAGTACCTTCACCAGAACCTTCCCTTCACAATTCTATTTGATTATAACACAAGCGTTGGAAATACCAATACACATTTATTTGTCAGTGCAATAAAGCACTGTGAAATTCAAATAAAAAATAATTGACAAAGAAAGCAAATATCCCCTAATGATATACCGTACATAGATCTTCTGAATAAAAAATACACCTTCACTGAAACTGACAAGCACAAAGGTCACACCTCCTTTTCTAAGACCGACAGGCACAGACACCACACCTCCTTCATTGAGACTGACAGGTGCAGAGGCCACACCTCCCAACGGGACCTGCCTATATGAGGATAGATAAGAATCACACATTGTACTGCAAGGGCGAAACTCATATATCATGCAGAAAAATTTCTTCAAGTACAATTGCAAGAGTTTTTCTCTTTAGGCCGAACCTGTTTAGGCCACACCTCCTTCAGCGGGTTTGACGTTCCACCTTTTGGTTAGCAGTCTTAGGGCTGTGATAATACACTTTTATATATTTTTGTCTGGCGTCAGACTTTTATATGGGGGTGGAGGAAGGATCATCTGATGATAGAGCCTGTGAGTGTGAGTCAGAGGCATAATAGCATGTGTATATTTCCTGGCTTTACTGCTCTTTTCCCTTTTTATCCAATTCTCCTGAGTTTGTACCTAATCATATCACCGTGGCTGTTTGCCAGTGTATTGTCGATGAGATTTCCCTTGTGCATATAAGCTCATAAGCTCTCTGATTGCTTTAGCTCTGGATAATATGTTGGGGCATTAGGACCAATGTTTCCCAGCTCTTCTGTGAGATTATATTTTTTTATTGAGCTAAAAACACTGAAAAGTTTCAAGTTCCACACATCTAGTCTACAGGACCAGTTCTGCTGCTGTTCAGAAAAAAAAAAAAAAAATTCAACGATTTCCCATAAACTCTAAATGTAGTTAAGAAGTCAAACACATGTTTCGTGTTTAGCTTGTCTCTGTTCACAGTTCATGGATATTTTCTCTTTTCCAGTATTTCTTAGTCATCTATCATCTGTGACCCAGCAAGTGGAAAACTGGCCAAGGACGCCAACTGAGAATTTTAGACTGAGAGTCCATTTTTTGGTGATCACCACGGAAGATGAAACACATGGCATGGATGCATTTGGCAATTCTTTGAATTATAATGGATTAGAAAGGATGCAAATCCAGCGATATGTAAAAATTAAATTGAAAGATTTATACCTAGATATACATAGCAGGGGCAGTGGTGGCCCGGTGGTAGGGTGCTGGATTACTGATCCCAGGTCAGGGGTTCAGGAACAATGGGTTGCATTGCTGTCCCCCCAGTGCATCTAACTGGGTTATCAAAGGCCGACCACGTCTCTCACTGTCTGTGGTGAGAGGGGTGTAAAAGAACCATTGCTAATTTTCGTAAATAGTTGGCTGCATTGCTCTCAGTGTGTTTCTGCCCTCGCCCAGAGTTGGCTGGGATGGGCGCCAGCCTCCCTGCGACCCTAACTAGGATGAAGGGGTTGAGTAAATGAATGAATGAATGAATGAATGAATGTACATAGTAGCCAGGTTGATGTAGATTCCTCACAACAGTACTCAGACTCACTTGGAGTTTCTGTGCAATATCAGTTGCCTTAGATCTGTGATTATTTTAACCAGTCCACTTGACAGGATGAAGACACCTGTCAGAGGGTCCAGGTCGACCTGGGCGGGAAGCCCTCAGACTAACCCCACAGTACACACTCTTTGAAAATCAGACAACTTTTTTGCCTCTGGTGTTTACGGCATAGCTAATTCCTATAAACAGTTTATGTTGTGTAATCTCAAATGAAAAATAGACCACAGGGGTCCAGACACTCCTGCCAAAAGGACATTTCATGATATGCCAATGTAGAACAAGTACAGCAAGTCTGAAAGCCCCAGCTTCAGCATGCGGCAAGTAAATGTCCAGAAACCTAATATTATATTATACAGTTTTGCCTCTGTGACCTTGAACAGTTTGAGTCCTGGGCTCAGGTGTTTGTGTGTGGAGTTTGCATGTTCTCCCCGAGCTTGCATGGGTTTCCTCTGGGTACTCTGGTTTCCTCCCATAGTACATGGTATGGGGTAGGTGGGGTACACCCTGAACAGCTTGCCAGACTATTGCAGGGCCAACACACACAACTGTTTAGACTAATGTACATATCTTTGGACTGTGGGAGGAAACTGGAGTACCAGGAGGAAAGTCACGTGACCATGACTTTGTGGGAAGTGCTGAATATTTTGAATGGAAATCCAAATTTGACATCATGAGAGCAGTAACTAATGAGCTCGACTGTTGTCTGTTTTCATCTGAAGAGCTGAACTCGCATTTGTTCTTTTAAGTGTAGTGAGACACTGTGAGTTCGGCATTCATGAGCACAACGTCAGAGCTGTCTTCAGTGTTGCGTGGGGTGTAGGGTGTGTGTGTGTGTGTGTGTCAGGGGGATTGATGATGCTACAGGATCAAGCTTGGGTGTCACAAAACAGATGAATATGTCTGGAATCCGTGTCAGATGTAAACATTGTTTAATCTCCACCACATGTTCCAGCAGCAACGTGCCAGAAATAGAAATCGAGACGTTTCCTGCTAACACATTCAGCAGTATAAGAGGACCGTGGTACATGGAGTGGCGTCAGAAACATGCCATGTTTGAAGTTGTGTGGTCTATAATCAAAGTGAAGAAATAGCATTTTTGTGTTTACTGGTTCCCCAATAAATGTTGGAATAATGAGTATCGTTAGGATCTGAGCTTTTTTACTGCAGCTACAGGGCGGAAGATTACTATGGGTTATAATTTAAAATTTTAAAAATAGTTATTTCGAGATGAAGAAAGTGGTAATCTGGATCTTCAGCAGCTGGAGCAGTTTAGTACTGATGCATCGCAAGTCTTATGAAACTGGTGACGTGGGTTAAAGGTGAAGCTTTTCACATCTTTCAGTGTTGATTTAAGTCATTGCAGATTTTTTTTTTTTAATTAATAGAGCCATGTGTGCATGAACATTGGTGATTACAGACTAATCACAGAATACCAGTTTGCTCTGAAAACCAAGCAAGAGCTGAAGTTTTTCTGTTCAACTCCATCCTGGTGGAGCAGCGTGACTCCGCTCTGCACTCAAAAAGTAAACAATGACGTCTCCCCCGCAGACGTCTCGGACATGAGGGCTTAAAAAAGAAGTCCGTCTCGTCTAGAATCATCACTCTAGTGCACAATAATAACACGTACACCTCTCCGCAGCTCTCACCACTGAACATCAGCCTGTGACTTGCTTCAATTTCCACATCATACTTGTTTTGTTTTTAAGATGATTTTGACTCCAGGGTTTTAGGATTGACAGAGTCTGTTTAGGGTGTTAATAACAGACTTTCCACTGTTTCTGTCGAGTGTCTCACTGTAGGTTTTTATGTTGAAAGTGCTGATTTAGTCCAGACCCCGTTTATAAACTCAATTTATTAATACCGTGTGCTGATAACATTACTGTTTTTCGCTCTCAGGTACATTACGCAAATTAGGATAGAATAAATGTAGCTTGTTTAAATAGAGCTAACTGTTGCATTGAAAAAAATAAAGAAAAATATCAATCTAGTTCTAGTGTTCTTCCAACAGAATCCCACAGTCACAGGGATGAGAATTTTCCATTTCCGCCTTTTCAATAGTTATAATAGACATTCTTAAGATGAATGCAAATTCGCTGTAAAATCCAATTTTATTTAATTTTTTTTTTTATATGGCAGGGCTGGCTTATGACAGCAGTTGCCCACCTGAACGTACCCTGGACTTCACCCTTATGCACTGCTGCTGCGCTGCCACCTGCTGTGACATATCTTTCACCGCTTAGGCCTGACGTGGCTCATTACCTATGCAAATAGCCATATACATATTCAGGTGTACGCCGATAAGCAGTTGCTTGAATGCCGAAGACTTGTAGTATGTAAATTAATTCCTGATTGGCTGACTGGTGGCTGACACGTCCTATCGGTCTAGTCACAGGCGATTTTAAAACAGACTAGTTCTTAGAGCTTCCGTTGACATTTTATTAAATGTTCATGATATACTTTGGCTTTTTCTCACTGTAGCAGCAGCAGAGTGACTGCCATTGGCTATTAAACAAGAAGGTAATGTAAACTTTGTCGATATTTTATGTCTAATTGCAACCATTAAAAAAATTCCTTTCAGGGGACATCATTTCACCTCATTTTGGGGCTTTTCCCCCTGAACTTCCCATTTTTCTTCTAAGCCTGTTCTCATCCTTGCAGTCAGGACTCTGGCCAGAGGATTGAATGAAACATTTTTTTCCTGTAAGTTTTGAAAGCTGGATAATGATTGATGGAGTCTAACTGCATTCTTTCAGCTAATTAAACTAATGGAAGCTTTAATTTCTTTTCATGATTAGATCCCAACCTGCATCTCGTTACATTTTTGTGTACAGTGTAAGCAAGGACGTGTATGAATTATGGACTAATGTCAGATCTCTGGCTACTAGTGAGACACACACCTTGAAACCATTAAATCTTTCTGTTGCTCTGTATAGTTTTAATAAAACTTGTAATTGTGGTTTTTTTTCATACTGGTAAAATTTGACCATAAATGGATGCATATGATCATTTGCAATACTTTGATATTGCGTCACAGAGGAAATGTTGATTGGGCCCAATGTGTGCCATGAAAACTTCCCCACAGCATTACACCACCACCACCACTGTGAACTGCTGACCGTAGAGTTTACGTGTTATCTGATTAGAATGTCAGTGTGTGTGCCAGCTTCAGTGAACCTATGCAGACTCTAACCCCACCTCAAGTTGTTCATTCAAATGTGTTGTTCATTCTGAGATGCTTCTCTGCTTGGCACGGTAGTTGTTTGCGTTACTCGCGCCTTCCTGTGTGACTAGCCTGAACAGTCTCCTGTATAAATCTCTGCATATCTGCAGCGGTTGTGTTAAACACACCGAACAGAGCTAATAAGAAGTAAAGTAAAACAGACGCTGTGTTAATTGCGAACGCTCTGGATTCCACGTGGCTATGTTAATTAGAAAAGCTACGAATTCCTGAGAGGATGAGTAGGGTGGGGTTCACTGTCTAGGGACTCTGGTAATAAAATTCACTGATCCCTCCACTACAGCACTCCTGCTTTGAACTTCCATGGTGTGTGTGTGTGTGTGTGTGTGTGTGTGTGTGAGCAGTATTTTTATCATCTCTGTCTTGCATTGTCTGTGCTTTAATCAGTGTAATGTTGGCTGGAGGACAGAAGGAAGTGTGTTTAGTAGTATGTGATGGTGAACAGGGCTTTGGTTGGTTCGACAGTGAAGACACTGAAATAGATGTTGGATGCTGAACAGACCAAAGGTGATAGCATCAAAAAATTGTGAATTTCACTTCCCCTGTGTTTTGACACTGTATTTATTGTCTGGGTGAGACCTGCTTTTTTTCGTCATGTGAATAGTGCCCGTAATGTGTACACTGTATTAAAGACACATCATTCTTCATACAGCATCACTCCGCTCACATCATTCCACACTGGAGTTAATCAGCTGACTGAGGAGCGGGTGACGCGGCAGTGATCCGTATCAGTGCAGTGAGGATCCACACTTGTTGCTGCTCGATTTTCCGGCTCAGACCGAGCAAACACAGGGCACACATGTACCGATGTTGGTTATAGAACTACAGCTGCTTTAAATCTCCTGCTTCATACTTTCTGAAAATATTGTTTGAGGATCGAAAGAGTGCATGTTGCTGCATCAAAGCCGAGTATATGACACGCCGAAAATGTAGGCTGTGTATCACCTCAACCACTCCTGCATTTCAAACTAACATGGTACAGTCCATTAACACAGGGCCGTACCCCAAAGGAGTAAGTGTGTAATGTTTGATGAGGTTTGGCAAAGTCTTTCTCAGTATATTGCCTGGAAATATTTGGGTGTGGAAGACAAAATGCAGAAACGCCTTCAAGCTCAATAATGTGCAACTTAAATCAATAATGAGAGAAATTTTGTCTGATATATTGAGGCTCCTGCACTAAATTCTCCATTGGACATTTGATGACTTATTTTACATATTACACAAAAGCCTTTACACATCCATCACCATGCCTGAAATCACTCACTATATAGTGAGTTCACCATTTTGTAGTGGTGTCCGAATGTACAGCGAGAATTAGGATGTCATATAGTATTATGTGTATCCCATAACGCATTGTGAAAAGTAGTGTACAACCCATGGATATCAAACAAACAATACCATCATGCATTGTGTTTGGGCTGTGAGAGATTGGAAAAAAATGGCTGACAGAGCAGTGCGGAAAGGTTAGCCTGTCCTATACATGTAAGTATTTCTGCATTAACTTTTGCTAACATGTAGAAGGTGGTTTTCTTCGCCATGGAATATGTTGTGAATTGTACAACAGTTCAGTTGACATTGACCTGCCACAATTTATTTGTGTGGCAGCATTATGTAATTAACAGCACCGAGAAGTAGTGTCTGAAAGCATTTGAACACTTTACTGTTGAGCTCACTATATAGTCCTGTGCATCTCATTTCCTAGATATTGAGTACGAGTAGTGAGTGAGTGATTTCAGACGTGTTGTCTGTTGAGTAAGCTTACCTTTTGATATTTTTTTTTATAATTTAAATTTTCAGTCTTCAGCATGTCTCCAGGAGGATGGTGCCAAAGATTCATGCACGCACACACACACACACACACACACACACACACACACACACACACACACACACACACACACACAGATTTAATATTGTGTACAATTCTGTGTAAGCTATTGTTGACTTGTGTGTGAAATTCTGGTGCCATTTGATTGGCTGATTAAATAACTGTTCCTATTAAAGTGGACGGTCAGGTCCTGGTCAGGGCCTTGATGACATGGCATGGATGCCACAAGATGCTGGAATTTTTTTCAGGTGCACGTTCATGCTGCGGATCACCTGTTCTACACTTCCAAAGGTGTCATACTGGAGTCAGATCCAGTGACCGTGAAGGTCACTGAAGAACTCGTAGTCATGTTTATGTAACTAGATCCAGTCAGATTTTACTTTGTGATAGGACCGTCATTATCAGGCTATTAATTGTGAACCTAACCTGAAGGAAACTTAGAGAGAAAATACAAATTCCATACAGTAAGGCACCAGTCAGGCCTTTAAAATCCTTTCAAAAGTAGCAAAACAAGGAAAGTAATTTTAACTGCAGTTTACAAGAGGCGTTGTATCCTGAATCCCAGACATGACTCGTATCTTTGACGTAGGTCCAGACCTGGATGTATTTGCCCACCAGGGTTTGGAACCGCAAATAGAGTCTTCATTTCTTTCAGGAAAACAGAGATGGCTGGTAAATTCTTTATCTGTGTCCTGGCAGCAGTCGTTTAATTTCATAAAAACGTATCAAAGAGAACAGCATTTACACCACAACACCCCGTGTCTTTCATCTTTATTTCCATCTGTGTCTGTGGACTGGGTATGATCATAGGAGACAGGCTATGACAGGCTGGGCTATCTGTTCACTAATCAGCTTACTTGCACTTAGAAAAACGGCATCAATCCCCCTTTACTCAGTCCCGTTATTCAACTAGGATGAATCTAGGGCATTTCAAAATATGCTGAACTAAACTTTTAATCTCTCTCTGTAAGAGAGAAAAAGGAGCAGCAGAACAGAGTGAAGAGAGAGCAAAGGATTTAGAGATACTGAGATGGAAGCTGGAAAGGAAATGAGCGAGAGAGAGAGAGAGAGAGAGAGAGAGAGAGAGGGACTGCTTGGTGCTGCCTTCCTCCTCCTCCACAGGGTGCAGCGAGCTTATTTCCACTGGCAAGCCCTCAAAGGGCTCTCCACGACTCCCACAATGCTTTGCCCATGAACCTCTCAGCAACCTTGTGTCAGCAGTCACGCACACCATTATTGTAATCAAAGGAATCCTCTCTCCAATTCAGCTCTACCTAAGGGGCAGTAGCTGTGGGAGGGCGAGGAGTTGCAGGTAATTATGTTTTCCACTGAACAGCCACGTTGCTCTGCTGAAGGCCCGAACTTCAAAACGGAGCTGTAAACGGCACCCCTGTAGTAAGATAGTGTTTAGGGAGCCTTGTCTTTGTTCAAAGGGTTTCGCATGAATGTTTGATACAGCTGATGTCTCAGATCCCAGCAGTTGCTAGGGCTTTTCATAGGGTTCAGAACATTGTTTCCTGGCCCTGCAGATTATTCTACTCTGCACATGTCAGTGTGTTTTCATTCTAACACACCTGTGTCAACTCATCTGCTCGAACAAGAGCTTTATTAGGGTAACATGGGTGTGTCTGGACAGGAAAAACATGTACTATGAAACACTATTGTAGACTGTTTGGGCAGCAGAAATTCAGCAGCAGTGTCAGTTTTGTTAAAAGGAGTGAACACTTAAGTTGTTTGTTTGGATTTTGTTATACGGTATAAGAGGTACACAGTACGAATATGTTTATGTGGTGCAAACCTTTCCTACTGTTATCACCTGTCATTAATTCCTGGGATTTGTTAGATTGCACTCTGTTTTAAGAGCAGAACAGCAGAGAGTGTGTTGTATAAAAATCCTATTAAAAAAGCCACTGACTGAATACATTAAGCAACAAAGTAAGTATAGGCTACTTTACGCATTAGGATAAAAATATTGTATTAGCGGTAGCTCTATATCATTTTTATAGTATTTGTATTTTATAAACCTTAGTATGTGTAAACTGAAATCATTCAGAAGAACACCATGTTTTGGGATTACACCTTTACACACAGCTACCCCCTCCCCCATCATATTTTAATTTTATTTATATTTTTTTGTAGTTTTGAGTTTCCTGTATCACACCGAATCTGTGTATAATGTGCAATCTATTAAGTTAAGCCAAATTCCAAACACCTTTCTTACTCTCTTAATAACATTGGGCCTCTTTTCTGGCTTCCGTTTCAATGCGCAGTGCCCTAATATTTCATTGGACCACCTTTAGCCTTGATTATGGCATGGAATTGCCATGGCATTGTTTCAACCCACTTAAGCAACATCACAAATTTTTTCCATCCAAAGGTGGCTTCATTTTTCACGTTTTTAAATGAAGGGCTGAGAGCCACAGTGGTCTAACCCCGAATAACCTGAAAAATGAGGTAAGGTCATATTTTGATGTATGTGCTCCAGAATGGTCCCTTCATCTTCCTTATGACCTTGAATCAAATCGTGAGGATTGCCCCTGACTTTTTTATATTGCAAAAATATTCATGTCATTTTACTTAAAAACTGGTTTTGGTTTTGTTTTGTTTCTGTTTTGAATCCCTCGCTGGCATTAATTGATTTCTCCTGAATGACACATTAGAAACCTGTTCGATGTATTGTCAGGAAATCACAAATTCAGAATCCTGAAACACCACAAGTACATTTTACCAGGAGTCTTAGAGAGTGCTATTTGCCATGCTGTCCAGGTGGAAGAGATACCATTACTCTCTCCCCTGTCAGTCAGAGTGACACTAGCTAATTGTGTGCATGCATGCAGAAGAGCGCAGTTAATGCTTTCCTCTGGGTGTGTTACACTGCAGTGGGATGGAGTATGAGCAACAGTGTTGGTTTTGGCTTCACTTTTCTTAGAGGAGGCTCATGATGGATTTCACCATCCCTGATTGGTGGTTGGAGTGTAAAGTGATGAGTGGGTGGGAATATGAGTAAATGATTAAGTAAACAGAAAACATCCAAATGCCCAGCAGAACCCACGTAGTGTAGTAATGTAACAGTGTTATATACATTTTAATGTGATATGATGCTTATGGTGGCACAGTGGTTAGCACGTCCGCCTCACAGAAACGAAGATCCTGGGTTCGATTCTCGGGTTTGGCCGTTTCTGTGTGGAGTTTGCATGTTCTGTCTGTGCTTGCGTGGGTTTCTTCCGGGTACTCCGGTTTCCTCGCACAGTCCATTAACATGCACAGTAGGCTAATTGGCTGTTCCAAATCACTCCTAGGTGTGAGAGTTAGTGTGAATGGTTGTGTGTGTGTGTTGGCCCTGTGATGGCCTGACGAGGTGTCCAGGATGTACCCTACCCTCATCAGATGGGCATCAGCCTCCCTGTGACCCCTAATTAGGATTAAGTGGCTTAGAAAATTAATGAATGAAAAAATTAATGAACGATGCTTATGTCCTACTTTTTCTTGTGTTAAAGAGTATTTATCTTTAGAATGGAGTCTCACCATCTCTCTCTCTCTCTCTCTCTCTCTCTCTCTATCTCCACAGCTTGTCTGTTTCGCTACAACGCCCTTTCTTTAGTCTATCTTCTGTACCTGCTGCTGCTGCCATGGTTCACCTGGCCCAACAAACACTCAGCCCGAGGTAAGGAAAAGGAAACTTACATACTTCTACTTCAATCTGTCTCCTTAAAATTAAAAACAAAAAAAAAATCCAATTTCCAAACCTAGTCCTCAAAGGAACATAGGATATGTTAGAACAGTACATGTCTTTTAGAAAATGTGGTGGCATATTGTTTTCTTTTAGCACCTCATGCAGTGCATGTATTCCCTAAAATCACTGATTTGATAAGGAATAGCCCAGACTCCTGATGGATGTCCATCAAAATTTAGATCACCTCCAAACCGTCTGCTGTGTCCCAGCTCTGATTGTGCCGTCAAACAAAATGAAGTGAAGCAGCTGAAGTAAATGTTAAATTGAAAAGTGTTGGTAAATCTATAACAAAAGAGTGATGGTACACAGTGGCAATCCCGTTCCCTCTAGTTCTTATTTACACTTTTACCTGCACACTCACACAACACTTGTTGGGGAAGTCGTTCTCGGCTCTATTGCTGCTAAAAGAGTATAAAGAAGAAATAGTGTTTTAAATGTAAGGTTTTGTTTGTGCAGCTACTATTTAACCTGGTGTTCTGGGAAAATTAAAGCACAAACGCTGAGTAATGAACAGAGCATAAGGGTTCATTTAACCGGCGTGGCCCCTTATGGAGTCCTTCTGCTTGGTGAGGGTCTGGAGACGTGGTGCTGAAAGGATTTCATGCAGCGTTTGGTTATATAACAGGCTGATAAGCAGCAGGTGATGGCTGGAATTACATCCTATTTTGACTGATGTGAATGGATGTGCCGGCAGTTTATTTTGATGGCAAATATTCAAGGCCTACAAAAGAACCAGATGAAGGTCAGGCCTCAGCTTCCTATTAAACAGTGAATGTTGGTTTATGTCATGGCTGATTCCAGAGTCCTAAGAAATGACACATAAATACTAAAGTCATGTCCTAAACTTCCTGGCACATAAATCCTAAATTTCTTACAAATGTTTGTAGTTCCAGTAATCTCACTTGAAGAGTCTAAATTTTTGTTAACAAAGCTTTAAACTGATGTTCTCTATACAGAGATAATGCAGCACTTAATCTTCAAATGATGAAGCTTCTGATGAAAGGGTTGTTTTTCTTAGCTTTGTTGAAATAAATCTCAGGATGTGTTAATAACGGGAAACTGTCAGAGGTAAATATACTGTACAGGTAAGAAGACGAGCTCCCAAAAGAGCATCTGTGGCTGGGAGTCCAAGAGAGCGACCTGGCTTTCTTCTCAGGGAGGAAGAAAGGAGTGGTGTACGCTTTTTCCCTGTCAATCACAACGACACTAGCCAGTCATGACTGGAGAGTGCTTTCCACTGAGTGGCGATTGTGGTGCTTCCGATGTTGGATGAGTGGCAGTTAAACTTGCAGTCGGCATCACATGCATCTGTGGAAACACAGAGGTGATGTTTGCTCTCCCCGATTGGATTGGTGTCCAGTGGGTGAGAATTGACCCTGACTAAAATCAGAGAGAAAAATTGGGCAGAAATTTAAAATGGCAAAGGCAGCAACATAAATATAAAACACATTTGGGCTAAAATTGGGATAATTTCAGTCTGCCCCTTATTTTCACATTAATTTGGGTCCAGGTTTTTACTAGGGACAAAAATGCAGTCAGTCCAGATTTGAGATAGCACACTGCAACCAGCCATCACAAAATCAGCTGTACCTGTGTGTTTACATGAGTTACTTTAAAGAAACTGAAGAGGTCTGTGACCCAGCGCCATATTAGGTTCATGTAGTCACTTATCATACTGAGACTGTTTTTCTGATGTTTACGAAAAAGAATTCATGAGAAGTCTATTTCCAAAATAACAAAGGAACATTTTGGCTTCGTGAATGGGAAAATAGGATCAGAGTTTAAGGCAGGGATACGCCTCGGCTAGTTAGCAACGAGCACGATGGTGACGGTGATATGCTCGTACTCAGGTTTCTTTCAGCACTCTTAGCACTGCTTAACATTACAGTATACAGTCATAAAAGAGAAACAGCTTATAATCTCACTATCGAGTGTCAGCTAGAGGAGGGAAGGTTCCCGTTTGACTCTGCTTCCTCTCAATGCTTCGTCCTCATGTCATCTCCGAAGGGTCGTTCTCATCAGGTACAGATGAAAAACGTGAAATGTATGTACAGATTTCGGTAAAAAAAAGTTTTTTATTTTTATTAGGATAATGTCCAATTCTTAAAGGCATTATATAAATAAAACTGAACTATATAAGCATGAAAGTTGAAGGTTTGGAAATCTTATCTATAGCTGATCTCTTTGGGAAGAGTATACGGACGAGGAGACAGACTAAAGCTGGACAGACTGAAGGTCTAAAGAGCTAAAGGCTCTGCTCCATCACTGTCTTTAGATGGAGATAAAACTAGTGCTAATACACACTGGAACCGCTGTAAGCAGGTCGCTGCTGTAATTGTGGGTAGTGCAGGAAACCGCTGACGAGAGGAAAAATAAACCAGCATGCAGATGAAAGTAGTTTATCATGTTCATACTATTGAAGAGCATGAGTAACAGCAAGAGCCTACACAATATAGTAAGTGTTTTGGGAACTCTCGAAGGTTCTGTGTAGATCATCTGAGTTTTTGACGATTTAGAAACTTATAGAACACTGAATAAGTTTTCAGCCTCACCCAAAAAACAAAGGGAATAATTATGATTTGAAGGGACAACTGTACACTATAAGGCCTTATATTACTTTCCACAAAAATTAAAATGTTTAAAGCAATCAAGGAAAAAAGGAGAGGAGCGATTCAAGCTGGTGAACTGTTGCTCCTAAAGAATATGATCATCAACACCACACTGATGGCAGAACTTTTGTCGCATTCGCATTACTAACCCGACCGGCACCATCTGATTCCTGTTTCGCAAACTGAAATCTCATTTATGTGGTCACCTTTTTCAGAGTCATCCATGCTGTTGAAAACTATCTGGAGGCTCAAAATATCACCTTCTAAAGTGATTTTTCTCCTGTGATGTTTTCTTGGTGAGGCTGTGAACCTTTAGAAGTACCTGCTTCACATAGGACATCAGTGGTTCCTTCCGGCAACTTCAGTCTTTGCCCCTTGTTAAAGCTCTGGGATATTGGGCGTGCTCAGTGACATGGTGCCTTCCTCACTTGCTGTTCCAGCCTTGGCTGAGCATCGTCATTGACCCCGTGCATCAACACATTATCTGCCAGCAGTGAGCTGCACAAACAGCAAGCGCAGAAATCGTGGAAAAAATTTCTTGTGTTCCTAAACCAATCGAGAACAGGAAAGCCGAGTTGGCAAAACATTGGCTGCATAAGGCATATCGGATTTACCGTCATGCTCATCTCTGGTAGCATTCGCATCCTCAGAGTCACTAGAATGTGATGTCTCACTGTCTTCACAAGACTCCTCCCTCTCTGGTTAAAATAGGTAACCATTTACACCTATTCCCTCCAAATTGCTTGCCATAGTTTCTTCTTTAACATGTTTTTTATCACCTAAAATGTCGCTCGCTACATAGATTTGCCTGTTTACTTTCGCTGGACAACTCCACCCAGCGAGTCCATATCACTTCCAGGGAAAAAATGACTACTAACCATTGGTCCAGCCCTCCCTAGTAATCCATGGGATAAAGGGTAATTTATATTAAAATAGGCATCTGTATCAGGTAAATATATTACACACCTACAAATTATGCTGTAAGAATGACCAGTACCAGTACTCTTAAACTAAACCTTAATGCCTTTTTTAGAGTGCCGGTGTTAAGTTAAAAGTTAAAAGCTTTTCTCGCTGGTTTTGCACTTTTACTCCTGCGAGTTCAGATTAGTAGAGTTTGCCGGCTCCTGCAATCTGGTGGTCACTTTCTGGCTTTCTGGTTTCTGGTACTCTCTGAGCACCAGTGAGCTACATGGAGAAAATTCCACTTACTAGAGTGAATGAAGCCCAGGATGGTGACATCGTGCTGCCAGGCGACGTTAGTTTGATTTTTTTTGTCATCCAGCTTATCACAGTCCCGTGAACTTGTGTATAAAATCTATGGTTTAATTATGTAATTCGCCCGCTTCCAGAGTAAAGATTAGAATCGCCATGATTCCCTCGAGTAACTTCTGATAATCTCTTCCAGACGATGTTTGATTGCTGTTGGATTCACAGCACATTGTGATTTTCTACTAGGCTGAGAAACACTATAAACAAACAAGTGATTATATTTTATTATTTTAGTATGCAGTTTATTTAACAGTGGGACGGTGGTGTAGTGGTTAGCACGTCCGTCTCACAACAAGAAGTTCCTGGGTTCAAGTTCTGGGCTCGGCGGAGGCGTTTCTGTGCGGAGTTTGCATGTTTTCCCTGTGCTAGCGTGGGTTTCTTCCAGGTACTCCGGTTTTCTTCCCACAGTCCAAAGACGTGCACATTATGCTAATTTGTACCTGTCTTCGCTCAGAGTCGGCTGAGATAGGCTCCAGCATCCCCTTAACCCTAGTAGGATTAAACAGTTCAGCAAATGAGTGAGTGAGTAAGTGAGTGAGTCTTTCTTTAACCCATTCCTGTCCATGGGCTCAGGGCTGTTTGTAGCAGGAAACATTTGAACATAATGAAGATTTGTAGGCTGGGATGCTGCAACAAAAGTGACGTCTATTCATTCCTCTATCATCTGAGACATGAGACGAATCAGCAGGCAGTACTCTATATAAATCTTTGCCAGTATGTAGTTCAGAGGTTCAAGGTTCATAGTTTTATATGTCTTTCTGAGGACAGGGATTGGGTATCAGTTACACCAGCATTTTAAATGGCTTCAAATTATTCTGAATTTAAATTGTAAGTTTGTTAAACAAAGTGCAAAATTTCCTGATTAAACTCATAATACTGCTTGTGTATTATTATATCATGTAGCACCAGAGGTTTCTGCTCAGGCAGGGCAGAGTTAGGTGGATAAATACTTTACAAAGTAAGAATATTTGGACACAGGCCAAAGAGATGTTTGGCTTCCTGGTTAAGGCTTTTTAACAGAAGCTGCTCGTGTTCGGAGAGACTGTGTTTATTCTTGAGAAAATGTTACCTCAATTAGAAAGACAAACTTTCCAGCAGGTTTCTAATCAAAGATGAATAAACAGCAGCTGGGCCTTCAGATCCGAAAGCAGATATTTTTCCATCCCCTGGTCTTTGGTATGTCTGTGGTCAAGGTTAGTGTAGTGAGTTTAGCCTGTGTGAAAGGATGGGGATTTAACAGGTTTCACACACACACACACACACACACACACACACACACACACACACACACACACAAACACGGCATATTCAAGTGTCAATAGATTTTTCCCCCCCAACGTATCTTATATCTGTCATGCTCCAAGGATGCAATGAAGCTTATCATTTCCCTTTTGTGTGAGAAGACATTACAATCAGAAGTTGCACTTGCTTCCTACTGTTGAAAAATACAGTAGGAGTGGACAAATCAGTAGCCCGGATGCCCAGGCCAAGCAGATTTCATGTCCACTGTATTAGTTTTTCATTCACAGTTTCCTGGCTGACATGTAGGTTTAATTCATTATTGATTTGCACAAAACTTTTGTTATGTAGCTATGTTTAAACATAACATGCTCTACAGTGGTGCAGTGCATAATGTAAGTAGTGTAACAACAGGAAGAATAGGAGGTGCTAGCTGTGCTGAACAGAGAGATTAGACGGCTTGCATGGATGGATAAGTTTTTTCAGAATCTGGAACATACAGTTATGTGGAAACAGTATAAAGATGTCATTAAACTTTGATCTGGAAATTGAGACACTGCTTGGACTTTGGAGTGTGGGAGGGAACCGGAGTACCTGGAGGAAACCCTTGCAGACACATAGAGAGCATGCAAACTCCACATGGATATGCCGAAGCCCAGGACTCGAACCCAGGACCTTCGTTTATATGCAATGCAAGGACAGAGTGTACATGAGAGCTGGAATGTTCACTAACGTTTCAACTTTATCTGAGGTTACGAACATCGTGTGGTACACAACCATGTACTTATTTGTTCCCATTATCATCATCTTTCCTGTGATGGCCTGGCGAGCTGTTCAGGGTGTACCCTGCCTTCGCCCAGTGTTGGCTGAGATGGCGCCAGCCTCCCTGCGACTCTAAGAGGATTGTGTTTAAGTGGTTCAGCAAATGAGTGAGAGAACTGTACTGGCTATAATCGATTATGTCGTGTCAATGCAATGATTATTTTCAACACTAGTTTTTGTGCAGGATATACTTCCCTCCAATTTTTCCATGCTTGAGACCAGCACTACAATCACACTAGCTTAAGCAACCTCAATGGTTGGGCCATTTATGATTACCTTCCCACCTATGGGCAGTTTAGAGTAACAGTCACCAGGATGGACCCCAGAAGCTTCTTGCTGAGGCTTCAGTATTAATCACTGAGCCACTGTGCTACCATGGCTCTTGCCTTTTAGCACGCTTTGCAGTAGGAATGACCATGTTTCTTCGGGCCATTCGAGTTTGGTGACGTTTTTTTTTTTGTATATGAAATATTTGTGAACTGCATTCTCATTAAAGGTGGGTAACAGCTTTACATGTTTACCATAATCCAATTTTGGCTGTGACTCCTTTTTATTAGTTTGAATTTCACTTCCTTGTTGACCTATCTCCATTTTTTCGTCTCTGTTTCTATTCTTCGTTTCTCATTTTCTGCCTCCATTCGGCGAGTGTCTATTCTGTGTTTTTCGCTTTCTGCCTCCATTCGGCGGATCTTTAATTCTTTTAATTCATTTTCTCTGAGCCAAACTTCTCGATCCGCACCCTTTACTTTAGCTGAGATGGCCCCAGGTTGTCAGAGTCATAGCGAGCCTCAGAATCTTGTGCCGTTTTGACTTCCTCCTTTACGGTTTTCTCTGAGGTGCTTTGGGGATCGAAGCAAAGATTGGAGACAGCTTGCAGTGAGTGGAGTCTTGGATTTGCAGCAGTGTTCTTGGTGAGATGTTTATGGTTGCCCAGGTTTTGGCGTAGTCCGTTAAACAACAATAACAGATTAGTCTTCACACTTTTATAGCTAATATAGCTGTCTGTGATATCATCACTACATCTCAACAGATGCATGTTCTTTCAGTTAGGTTTTGTTATAGTAGATATACATGTGTCAGTTATGTTACCACAGGTAAAGGATGTGCCTGTTATGTCTCAACTTAAATTTTTTTTATTAAAATAATACCATGGTATTAAAATCTTTCTACAACTTATTGAATATAAGGACATGAAACTCCTCCAGGATATGAGCTCACTTGCATTTTGTTAAAAGTTAAAAATTATGTAATATTACTCTGAAGTTTTGTGGACACTGAGAGAATTGTGTATTGAGAATAAAGCCTGAGTTGAAAGCCACAGTGTATGAAAAGATATAAGAGAAAAAAAAAAAGCAAAATCTTTTTAATTAAACCCACGGTACTGGTTCCCCACTATGCACTAACTGTACTCTCTTTGGCCTGGGAATGCTAGCATAACAGATGTGTGTAGTCAGGAGCTCTGAGTGAAGAGAAGCTTCAGGGAACGTTAAACTGCACCAGCCGAGCTTTCCCGGGACCTTCCCTGATGTGGAAAATATAGATCACTGCTCCAGAACTCTCGCCAACGATGGATTTGAGTCCGATTAAGTCAGGGTCACTCATTGTTTCCTGGAGTCAAATGTCTCATAAATAATCCCTTTGTTGAACATGTGTGTGTGTTTATGTACTTGCAGAGAATCCAGGTGATATTTGTCAGGAATCTGAGATAGAGTACTGCTCCAAGTGCTAATGAAGGCTAATGAGCTGATTGTGATAAAGAGCTTTTGGGCATGTTGATGGTGATATTAATGTTGTATGAGTTCAGATTTATTTAACACAATTTTGCAATCAACACTGTGTTTCTCCTGATTGGAAAGTACCTTGGAAAATCCTTAGTATTAAAGTATAATTAGACACAAACTCAATAAAAGCTTGCATACATACTATATGTCCACGCCCATTGTAATGCGCTATTGTTATTACAAATGTCTTTATGAAAAACA
This sequence comes from Neosilurus hyrtlii, assembly GCA_028564935.1. Taxonomy (NCBI): domain Eukaryota; kingdom Metazoa; phylum Chordata; class Actinopteri; order Siluriformes; family Plotosidae; genus Neosilurus; species Neosilurus hyrtlii. Next base: position 32,725,031 of record JAOUQZ010000001.1, read on the forward strand.
ATTGAGTAATAAATCCTCTTGTAGGGTTGCCATTGTTCTGCAAAAAGTGGGGCGGAAGTGACGTAAAATAATCAGTTTCCACCAAAGTGGAGTCTATTATAAGTAGTGCGCAAGTGATCCATGGAGGTAAATCACTGAGTTACACACTGCACCTTACACACAGGTATAAACCGTATGATTAACCCAGATGTTCTTAAAACTTTTTACACCACCGGATTTGCCTACAGATCGGTCAGTCACTGCATGTAGAACACTACTGCATGTACCGGTATATATGTGCTCATGTAAACGAGGAGATGCCTGTCTGATGTACTGTATGTAAATGTATTGCAGTATTATGTGTCGATGTGCCTAGGCTTATTTTATTCAGAAGTTTATGTCTGATTTAATATCTGTATACTGTTATTGTTGCTGGCATCCTGCTTTCTTGGAACGGATGCTTTTATGCCATATAATTGTGAATTCACACTCTTGTGAGAGTAAAACGAACTTCAAATGCCAGCATTTACAAACGTGGTTCAAATTTTCAAATATATATTAACTGATTGATTTATATATGTAAGTTAAAACCACTTGATGATGAAAATTACATATTTTCAGTGTAACAGAGTTTGGAAGGCTTTCCTTTCATTCTGCTTTAATGTTGTTTAATGTTGTTCATTCTGCTTTAATGCTGCCTCGACAGCATGCCGTCAAGGTTGGAGTAGAACCTCAGGACATGTAAAGAAATGCGGTACAGAAAAGATGCCTTCAAAATAAATGTGATTGAAGCAAAGTTAATATTTGGTCAGTATTTGGATTACCAAAATATGAGCTGTAATTTTTTTACTTTAGATTTTGATGGTCACTCTTGCTGCTCAGTAGCCAACAGGATGTCTTTTGTCTGAAAAGAAGTCTCTTAAAGTCTCTTAAAGATGCAAACATTTCTACTAATTTTGTGTTACAGACATAATTAAAAAATAATGTATTTGTGCTGATAATATAGAGGTCCTAAAATTAAAATCTATAAAAAAAAGTTTGTACTAAGACAGGGGTCCCAAACTGGCGGCTCGCAGGACAATAGTTTAATGTTACTGTGGCCCGTGAGTTTGATATGTACGGCACTTTACAGTGTTGTGGGCGAAGCTGAACGAACCTACCAATCACAGCAGCGCTGCCATGGAGAGTTTCCTTCTGTGCCTGGCTGGCTGCCTTGTTTCTATTGGGCACACGCGGACATTCGTCCTAATGCGATGCGTCCACAACACTTCAAAAAAAGTGTTTTTAAGTTGCTGCCCAGACATTATACATTATACGGGACATTATACATATATTAAAAAAAAATATATATATATATATTCACATAGCGACACCTGTCCATCGGCAATAACAGTCCCTGGTAATCCGGACCAATTATAGGGTCGCACTGATATTTGTGGGTCATTGTTTTTTATTTGCATAGTGCTGTTTTCATTGTATTTGCATTACCTCACACAATATATATTACATATATTTATATATGATGTAAAAAGGAGTCAGAACAAATGACATCACAGCAGCACGGTGTCATTTCCACTTCCTTTTCTCCGTGCGTCTGCTAAACGCTTGATTGAAACTTCAAGGCAAGAGAAGCCATATTCAGAAGAACAGTTCATGGTCTTCAATGTTCCATTCATGTTCAGGACAATTCATCCTCGGATTAAGGTTAAAGGTTAAAGAACTGTTAATACAGATATTAGAATCTGAATACAGCAGATATAGAAGACCAAAGAAACCTCATATAGTCGCTGACCAGAAATTATTATTAAGATTATTATTATTTTCATTATTATTATTTTATTTATTACTGATTGGTTTATTTATTTTCTAATTAATTCTTAATTTGTTTATTTATTTTTAAAATTAAAAATAAAGAGATTTGAGAAGAAAATTTAAAAACAAAGCTTTTCTTGTGGAAAACCTGATGCGGCCCAGCCTCACCCAGACTCTGCCTCCAGCGGCCCCTGGGTAAATTGAGTATCAGACCCCTGTACTAAGATAATGGAAAACCTAAGACTTTTTGTACAGGACTATACTTTTATCTGAGTTCTCATCAGCAAGTATATAAGTTGTAATCTAATACAGTTGGAGGAAATATCCTGAGCCAAACCCTTCAGCTGTTCTAGAAAATCCCAGATGTGATTCTTCTTTGGTGCTTGGTCCGTCTTGTTTTCCGTCTGTCCCTAGTTGGCATTTCTTGCGTTTCACATGTGGTTCTGTTTCAGTATTTTAGTGGATTATCATGGAAGGAGTTTTCCTCATGGTGTGGAACTTATAAAAGCTCTCAGGTTTCATTTACTCTTTACTGCTAGCTTAGTATTAAAGAGAAAATGATGCTAGATTTTTGTCAGCTATGTGATCTGTGTATTTTAGCTAGCTATACAAAATACAGTTGAAAACAAGATTAGATGTAGATGTAAGCTTATTAGCACAATATAAAAAATAACAAAAAGAAGAAGGTAGTTCCTAATCGTAAGGTGGGAACTGAATGCAGGCATATCACATTTTGCCGAATGCCAAGTAGGCAGCTGGCTGATAACTTAGAAGCCAGTATTAAGGGGCATACACACAGGAAGCAATGAACAACAACCAACTATGTAAAGCCATTAAAAAGTGTAGCGTAATGAGTGATGAAAGGACACATTTTTCAAGTAATGCAAAGTGAGCAGGCACAGAGTTAAACAGAGCAGAACTTTAACACATGACTTTGGCAAATATTAATCAGAGCTTAAAGATACCTTTGATTGACAGATACCACTAAATAGTGAGTTTCCCAAAATAGACAACAATCACAAGTTCAAGTTCGGCCCATATAAACGTGCTTTATGAATGCACACTTAAATTTTACAAGGATAATAACTAAAATCCGATGCTTGGGTCCACTTTTCGGAAACTGTTGGCATTTCCCGTAAGTATATATTTATATACAAGGAAGCACAGTGGTATTGTGGTTAGCACATCCGCCTCACAGCAAGATGATCCTTGGTTCAAGTTGTGTTTCTGTGTGGAGTTTGTATATTCTCCCCCTGCTTGCCTGGATTTCATCTGAGTACTCTGGTTTTCTCCCACAGTCCATGACATGCACATTAGGCTGATTGCCTTTTCTAAATTAATAATATAAGGATAATATAAGTTAAAATAATCTTAATATTAGCTATTTATTAGTGAAATATTTAGGCTCTGCTTACAGATCTACACTTCCTGTAGGAAACTAGCTGTTCACTGCTCTCAGGAATATCCGAAAGCAGGAAACATGCGAGATGGTTACCCAGGCTTAGCAACACCCAGGAATATATACACTAAGACAGTTGTCGCTTTATTTATTTATTTATTTTGAAAAACCATCCAAATGACAACAAATTAAAAATAAATTTCTAGCAGACCTTCTGCTTTAGTATGATGAGATCACCATACGTTAGAAACCATCGATTTGATTTTATGAAAACTGAAAATGCTCGTCAGCTGTAAATTTGACCCTTGTTCTGGCTGGACAGGGCCGTGTGTGGTGTGTGTGTGCATGTGTGCGTACGTTTGGGGGAGGGGGAGAGGGAGAGGCGGCTCGTGCGACCTGACTAATAAACCCCGGAGCAACCCGGGCTATGACATCATTGGCTGTCCATTAGTAGCGCAGCACGCACAAAACAAAACAATGAGTAAATTCTTTTTCAAATACAATTTTATGGAAAAACTAATACTTCTTTTATTTTAATGTGGCAAAAGAAAATAAATCTATAGTAGTTTCTTCCTTTAATTTGTCAGCCTTCCATATTTCAATGTCACTGTCATTATCTATGTGAGTCTCTTTATTTTCTGCATTAAAAAAATTACTGTAAGTCTAAATTCATGTAACAGAGTTTACCTCAAAAAAAGGAGTGACTTGGTAAATTAATTTCTGTATCCTCGTTATTCTCTGGAAGTTAAATCTGTGGATTGAATCCATAATGAGCAGTGAATACAGGGGTCTTTGAGTAAACAGGAAAGGGACGTCTTGTTCTGCATATTCAGTGTGAAGGCACTCAGATTCACCCGATTTGCCCCGACAGCACGTCGTCATCCTCTGCCTTTGTTGTGTTTTTCATCTCTCTCGTTTCACAGCTCTGTTGAGTGTTTGTTTAGATCGCCTGAATAAGTTTTACCTGCTGTTCACTAAAGAATTTAGATTTATGGATTAATTTAATGTTCTATGATGGTGAGTTAAATCGCATAGTTTCAGTATCCGCGTCCTCTTATAAACTCACTGAAAGCAGGTTGAGTCGTGTGTTGAAATCTTAATACTTTCATAATTTCTTTCATAGATTTTTGCTTGTCTGGCTCTCTGAAACCGTTATGAATAATACAGTGATGAGATCTCCAGACCAGAGACACAACCTGAAAGGAATTCAGCAATTTTGCCCAGATTTTAAGTTATCCTCAGTCTGCTGTCTTGAATTTCTGAACTTTTTTTCATAATTGCAGGTTGTTAATAATCAGGATGGATAATGATGACAGTTCAGCAAACTCTATCTCTCTCTCTTTCTCTCTCTCTCTCTTTCTCTCTCTCTCTCTCTCCCTCTCTCTGTCTCTGTCTCTCTCTCTCTATTTCTCTCTCTGTCTCCCCCC
>JAOUQZ010000001.1:32739539-32758403 GCA_028564935.1 Neosilurus hyrtlii
TGTTTCAGGACATCCTAAAGCCTAATCCTAACTCATATAAATTTGCTTCCTAAAGCCTAATCCTAACTCATATAAATGTGTGTTGTTTGGATGCAGAAATAAATCTTCCCTGAAGACGGAGGGAGAATTCTTTGAAGAGGAAGATCTGACTACAGAATTGGGAGATGTTGAATGCAGAAAGAAACCTTCCCTGACGACGGAGGGAGAAGTCTTTGAAGAGGAAGATCTGAATACAGAATTGGGAGATGTTGAATGCAGAAAGAAATCTTCCCTGGCGACGGAGGGAGAAGGCTTTGAAGAGGAAGATCTGAATACAGAATTGGGAGATGATGAGTCAGAAGATGGAGGTCAGGCAACACAATAGGTCATACTGACAGTTTATTGTATAAATATGACAGTAATTTTTGTTTCTGGATCTATTCTCTACTCTATATATATATATATATATATATATATATATATATATATATTCTCTATGCCTAAACCTTCCCTTCTTTTTAAACTCTGTTTCAGTGATGGTGCCCAGTAAGTGGGGGCTAGTGATGGACAGACTCTTGGTACTCTTTAGGAAGTTCTTTGACATCCTCACCGATGTTCAGGTTTTTTTCTGGCGTGTCCTGGAGCTCCATATCTTCAAAATCGTTGCGCTGTTTGTCATCTGGGTGGCACTTGCAGAGGTCTCAGAATAACTATTTATTATACTTTATTTTGTTTTAACACAGCCCTATTGAATTCTTCAATCAGCCTATGCTGATTAGTAACAGCCGCTCTGATAGTCATTTTTATAATAAACATAAAAATCTTAGAAATTATGTGCCTAACACAACACAAATAAACAAATAGATATTTATTGAACAAAGTCATGGGAGTTTTTCCATAAAGAGATATTTATAGGAAAAGTCTCCAGGATCAGCACTGGGAAAGTTTTAGTGTGAATGAGTTTGTTCTTTCTGGGTTCTGTGAAACATTCATTCTTTCATTCGCCGAACTGCGTAATCCTGTTAGGGTCACGGGAGGCTGGACATATTTCATTCAACACTGGGTGAAGGTACACTCTAAACAGCTTGTCGGACCATTGCACGGCCAGCACACACACAATATACTCTCACATTCGCACACACAATATACTCTCACATTCACACACAATATACTCTCACATTCACACCTTGGGCAATTCAAAATAGCCAGTTAGCCTAATGTGCATGTCTTTGAACTGTAAGAGGAAACTGAAATACCTGAAGGAAGCCCACACAGGCACGTGGATCACATGCAAACTTCTCACAGAAACGCCCATGCCAGGGACGTGAATCCAGGACGTTCTTGCTGAGAGATGGACATGCTAACCTCTACGCCATTGTGCCGCTGCATGACAAGTTGTGTTTAGGAAAAGGACAGTTTGTAGCTGCGTTAACAGGAATGTGTTGTTAAAATATCATATTAAATATAAATGGATATTAAGTGCAACATATCATTCATGAGTAAATAATGTTTTACTTGTTAGCAAATTGTTGTATCAGAGGAGTAAAACAGGCTGTGACGTTATTAGAAAATATTTTGAAATTGAAAATTGTAAAATAGTGGCTTACATAAAAATAATTATTGTAGATATAGCTAATAGTGTTTGTAATACTGTATAAATCTGATTGGATTGGATTTTTGAGCAGTTAAACCTTTTAAACATTTTATAATCTAACCTTTTACACTGGATGTTTTTTCTTTCACAATGTGTACTAATACAGAACAATCAAATTTGACTGTTTTAAAAGTTCTGTTGTTTGGCACTACCGGCCTAACAGTAAAATATGTTTATAGAACAACTGCTGTTTCGAAAGACTTTATATCATTAACAGTTCATTTTATGAGGTGTTAATGTGTCTCACCACCCACACTCCTTCAGTGTCCCTTATCCCCTCTCTCTCTCTCTCTCTCTCTCACTCTCTCTCTGCAGCCATCTGTGATGAATTTGGTGCTGGTGGTGCTATGGTCGTTTGCGATGCCCTTTGCCCGTTTCCGACCCATGGCCTCTTGTTTGTCCACTATCTGGGTTTGCATCATCATTGTCTGCAAGATGCTTTACCAGCTCAGCATTGTCAAACCTGAGGAGTATTCCAACAACTGTACAGTGGTGAGACACTCACACAGTTATATTTAACACTGTAGTTATATTTATATACAGCTAGTACCATCTCTCACGTGAGAGGTTTTTAGTTTGCGCACATGTGAAATTGTTTATCCACTTCTCATTCCCTCTGCCTTTATCCCCCTCATCGTATAAGCTCATAAGTGAACATTTTCACTTGCACACACCCACGTGCTTGATGTTGCTGGTAGAGAGTCATTGTGTCTGAAAGCTGACTGCACTGGTTTGATATGTCTCTTGGCCTCTCTCTCTCTCTCTCTCTCTCTCTCTCTCTCTCTCTCTCTTTCTCTCTCTCTCTCTCTCTCTTTCTCTCTCTTTCTCTCTCTCTCTCTCTCTCTCTCTCTCTCTCTCTCTCTCTCTGCCATGTTCTAATTACACCCACATCCTTAAGCCAGTATAGACACATACACTATAATATTGAGCTTCAAGGCTGTTTATGGAAAACTGTGAGTTGTTTCTGTCCCAGATGATTAACAGGCCCACCCCTCCACTCTATTATTGGTATATTTGCGTCATTACTGTGTATAACATGTTTATGCAATTTTTCCATACAAATTGTTTATGTCGAATTTAGGCCTGATGAGCTTATGCCGTGACGATGTGGCTTCCGTACACAATTTTCAAAATGCTTCTCCTTTATTTCTTCACTGATTTTGATTTTGTTTGTTTTATCTAATAGGATCAGGTATGGGCTTTCAAACGTCCTCAGAGAGTTATAAAAAATTCATTAAATATCTGCACTTGTTGAAAATTACATAATTTTACCTTGTGCTGCACTGTAAAAAAATTGCTACGTCACTGATGTTCTGGTTTGTATTTTAGACTTATTTCAACATTAATTTTTGGCCTTGTTCTTGACATTCTGTTTCTCCATATCTATCTCATCTAGCCTCTGACCAATGAGACGAGTCTGAACCCTCATGAGATTCTAAACTCTACACTTTACAAAGCACCTGTAGATCCAGCCAACTGGTTTGGCTTTAGGAAGGATGCCACTTCTTTAGATTACAGTAAGGTAAGATCAGCTTTGTGTTAATACCAGAATGATTCAGTGAAACTCCAGTAGAAATTAATCAACAGGTAGAGATTTGTATGGCTCTATAGCTGTTGAGAAAAACTAGCAAAGCAACTGGTGTTCGAAATTTGCCATAAAAGGTCTTTTTTTTTCTAGATAATTAATTAATGATTTCTAAAAGAAAAGTGGTTTAAATAATGAGCAATGCTAGAAAATTTATAATTTACCAAAAGAACTGTGATTAAGTCATTTTGTTGCACTATATCTGTCAGGCTGTTCAAATACCACAGTGAACAACAATGGTGAGCTTCTCAAATGTGTACAGCAAACAGTTGTATACAAGAAGGTGATGAGTCCATTACTGATTTGTTTATTTGGTGCAATCCCTACAGCAAAACAAGCATCATGTGTCATGCATGTGCGGCAGTAGTGAGCAGTAACTCGCATGACATCATGCCGGTGTTACACGTGCATTATGACACTGGCACATAAGTTATTTTCCAGTGGACGAGAGAGCAAATGTCACATTCTGTGTTGAAGATGGAAAAATGAAAGCAGAAATGTCTGCACTGACTTTGTGCCCTTTTTGAACTGGGGTTTATTCATTGCTTCATTGGCGTAGGCTTGCTGAAGCATTTCAAGAGTTTCCACTGAAAATCACAAGTGCTAGCACATTGTACAAATCACAAATACACACGTGCCAGACTCACAAAAATGTTTGTACCCCAGCTCCTAATGCTGACAACGTGATGTCATGTGGCTTACTGACTAAAGACACTTGCTGCTCATCCTGCTGTAGGTGCATGATCATCCTGCACAGTATATATTTACTGCTGGAAGAAACCCAGAGCCTTTTCAGACATAGATACCTCCTTTTAGAGAGAATAGGTTTTATGTGAAAGTACAAACTAACATTTTTGTGTGTTGTAAACTGGGAACTCTGTTGTAAACTGTGCTATCAGAACCATCTGCTGGTGCTGCTGTTGCTGGTATTTGAGGCAACCGTTTACCGACACCAGATCCATCACTACAAGCAGATACAGCGTTCTCCCCCATCCATCCTGGCAATCTTCCCACAGTTCACACGTGACAAACTGGACACAGGTCTGCTGCCCTGCATCAAATACCTACTCAACTTCAGCTTCTACAAGTTTGGCCTTGAGGTCTGGCTCGTTCATCTCCTACTGGTTTTAAGGCGCTCTGTTTTCAGTCTCAGGGAATATAATTTAGAATTTAAAAATATTTAAAACATACTGAATGTAAGTGGGGAGGCACGGTGGTTAACACGTCCGCCTCACAGCAGAAACGTCTTGGGTCAGAGCCCCGGGTTCAGCAAGGGCATTTCCATGTGGAGTTTGCATGTTCATCCCATGTTTGCGTGGGTTTCCCGCCTTCAGTCCAAAAACATGCTCATTAGGGTAAGGTGGCTGTTGCAAACTGCCCTTGGGTGTGGGTGTGAGAGTAAATGGTTGGTTGTGTGTTGGATCAGCCATTCAGGGTGTACCCGGTCTTCGCACAGAGTTGACTGCGAGAGGATCCGGTCTCCCCAATGGGAATAAGTGGTTTGACAATTAATGAATGAAGAAATTAATGAAGGAATATAAGTGGAATACAGTATAAAAGGTATCAGTGTTTAAATAATAGTAGATTCATGCTGTGCTCAGTGATCAGCCTGACATGAAAATGTCTGGACATGATTTATTAGGTGAAGAGCCTGCTTGATTAACATCCTTTTGTTGAGAATCTTTGTCTGCTAAACCAGAACTGGAAAAGTGAAGTCCCATGTGTATGCACTTCCAGAATAATAGCGTGATTACAGCAGACTTTGCCTTTAAGCTCCTCTTATTTATTCATTTATTCCTTTTCTACGCCGCTTAATCCTAATTAGGCTCAAGGGTAGGCTGGCACACATCTCAGCCGACTCTGGGCGAGTGCGGGGTACACCCTGGACAGCTCACCAGGCCATTGCAGGGCCAACACCCACAACCATTCACACTCCTACTCACACCTAGGGGCGATTTGGAACAGTCAGTTAGCCTACTGTGCATGTTTTTGAATTGTGGGAGGAAACCAGAGTACCCGGAGAAAACCAATGCAAGCACGGGGAGAAACTCCACACAGAAACGCATGTGCCTGGGAATCAAAACCAAGGCCTTCTTGCTGTGAGGTGGACGTGCTAACCACTACACTACCGTTCCACCGCTCCTCTTCTTAAATTTTGAATTATTATTTTCAATGTTAGTTGTGTCAGTCATTACTGTTGACTGGGTTTATTTTTCTGCCTCCCTAGATCTGTTTCCTGATGACTGTGAATGCAATTGGCCAACGCATGAACTTCCTGGTCATTATCCACGGATGCTGGTTGGTCGTCATCATGGTGCGTCGTCGCCGAGAGGCCATCGCTCAGATCTGGTCTAAATACTGCATCTTCCTGGTCATCTTCATGATCTATCAGTACATCCTGTGTGTGGGAATGCCTCCTGCTCTCTGTATCGGTCAGTTCAATTGTGAGACTATGTCTTTATTAGGTTTAAGACGATATAGAACAATACAAGAAACAAGAAGAGATGATAAGTGTAGTTTTCAGGCTGCACAACAGGTTCACTGTGTTTGCTATATTATGACAGTTCCTGACTGTGTTAAGTATCATCCATGCATGTGACAGCGATAGAGATCATATCCTGTGTTTGTAATGACAAGTTACAAGGTGTCAGGTGATCAGTCATTTTCAGTGCTAGTTTACTGCATATTTTTGTTCAATAAAAATGAAATGGAGATTCTTGTTTATAAGTTTATAATTCAGGTGATTGGCTCCAGGAAATTCCTTCAGACTGAGCTTTCACTGTTGGCTGTTTGTTCTTTTAGCGCCTACGTTTGCTTAAGAACCTAATTAACCTAAATTCTAAATTTTTTTTCAAATTGTATAAAAATTGAGACAGTATATATTTTGGCATTTGGTCCCTGTTTCTAGCACAGATTTAAAAAAAAAAAAAAACTAGAAAAGTATTGAGTAAACGTTAATGCTTTAAAGTGCAAGCAGAGGAAAATTTGTATTCAATATTTTTCATATCAGAGCTCCTGAGTGGAGCATCATAGTCATGGAACATGGCTTGAATGAATGTCTCGTGTCCCCTCTGCTGTTTGCTTTTCCCACCACAGGAAACCCAATAAGGCTGCCGCATCACAAAATTAATACTGATTGGCTGTTATGTATTGCTGACTTGCCTGATGACGGCAGCAATAAAAAAACAACAGCTGAAAACCAAAAAATAGAGTCTCTAACACCACTACTCAGACTCGCACTGTATAAAAAACACAATCTAACTCAGGCAGAAAGATAAACTTGCAGGTAAATAAATGTTCATAGAGCAAACACCAAAATCAGACGCTTAACAGAACATACTTGTTAAACGGACAATTGAACCAAGAAGACATGTAATACAAATGAAAGCAGGAAATTAGCTAGTGAAAGGAAAGGCATTGTAAAGCAAACCCAGGCTTGGAAACCTATCAGTAGGGACATCTATCGGGAGCTCTGCTTCTGGTCAGTCCCTAAATCTATATATTTGTACCTACTTAATGATGATAAGATAAATCTTTATTCTTACATACTGATTAAAGAACTCAACAAAAATAGGAAAAATAGTAAATTATATTTACAGTATGTAACAAATATATTGCAGTTATAACAAGATGCTGATAAATTATCCATTAGATTGGCTAAAGTTTAATCTCTACAAGATGAAAAGCATAAATGGGTATGACATTAATGTCAGTGTGAAAGATGCTATACGTTTCATATTATTTTGTTGACTTAAATAATCTAATTTAATGTAATTCATATTTAAACAGACTACCCATGGAGATGGAAAAGCTCAGTCACCATCAACTCACCTCTAATTAAATGGATCTACCTGCCTGATTTCTATACCATCCCCAACTCCAAGAACCTCCTCGGTGAGTGAGTAGCCTTAGATTAGTGTTAGAACAATAGTTAGCACATTCTTGTATTGATTTCCAATAAGGGGGGCAATTAATCAGAAATGCCATGAGTACAGTCTGTCTTGACCTCTGCATTTGTGTGTATATGCAGCGGACTTTTTGCTGCTCGTGTGTGCCTCGCTGCAGTGGGCAGTTTTCGAAAACGAGAAGAAAGAAGAGTGGATGGTGATGGGAGGAGAGAATAAGGACAACCCTGACCCAATGGAGGACATGCTGTTTAATCCAGCTCCTAATTTTATCAACTGCAGGTACAGTCTCATTACAGGGATCAGCTGACCACAGTAATCAAAAAGATAAATGCACTTTAAAAAAGGGATTCCCTTTAAACCTTGGGAAATGGATAATGGATGCAGATTCTCACTGACCCAGTGCTGTTTAGGGAAGATAATCTGCCAATGGTCAGATGGTTGTCGCTAAATAGTCCCCGAGATTTAATTAAAGTGAGATTTTTATGGTTTATTTAGTGAATTGTTTAAAATCGTGACAGACGCGTGTGAGCTTCTAGATGTTAGAATTTTCTAACATTGTCTCTTTAACTCTCTTTAAGAGTTTTAGTACATACTATAAGGAAACATGAAGAAAACCTAACCAAAACAGAATGTAATAGTTTATATAGTCGGGTGAGCTCTTTGCTTCGAGCCGAGCTAAATGCAAGAAGGTCCTGGGTTTGATTCTGGGTTCTGGTATTTTGGTGTGGAGTTTGCTCACCCTGTTGGCGTGGGTTTCCTCCATGTACCCTGGTTTCCTCCCACAGTCCAAAGACATGCTCATTAGGCAAATTGGTTGTTCCAGATTACCTCTAGATGTGATTGTGAGTGTGAGGTGTACCCTGCCTTGGCTCACTGTTGGCTGAGATAGGCTTCAGCCTCTCCGCTACCCTTATAGTAGGATTCAGCGGTTTGGCAAATAAATGAGTGAGTGAGTGAGTATTCCACACTCCATAAATTTGTTTTAGAATATACCATGAGAAAACACATGGAAGAACAAGCTAAAATGATATTTTTATGGGTTGTTTTTTTTTTTCATTTTATATGGGATAACATCACCTGCTTCAAGTGACTGAGACAAACTGCGAGTGTTCGTCATTTTTATTCAAGTATTATCCACTGGTAATCATGTTTATTTAATCTCAAGATAGCTGACCAATCAGATTACACTGTTCCAATGTAGTATATAATAAAATACATGTATACAGTTGCATACAAGAGTCATTATCAGCTGGGAAGTTGCAGAATTGCACTCTTTGTCTGTTTCAGTGAAAGTTCAAAGAATTTACTGCTTGTTTTTTGTAATTCCAGAAGCTAAAACTAATGTTGATTACAACTATGCACATAGTTCTGATTAAGTATTTATTGAGTGTAATCACATCTTCTGCTCTAGCAGAAGGGAAATGCAAATTTCACTGTCGTATCGCAGTGTGCTTAAATAACAAGATAAAGCAGTTGAATGCTGTTCGTGCCTACAAGGTCACTCACCCTGAATCCTTCAAGGGATCACTTTTATCTGTTGCTAGCGCTTGTCAGATTCAAGGCTGTTTTTTTCTCTTTTTAATTGTTCTCATTCACAACAAACAAGGTCATGGCATTAGTTCCTGTTATGACTTTAATAGCCCATTCAATATTAAAGCAGATTAGCATCTTAATGATGGAAGTCCAAGATGAAAAAGAAGGAAGTGTGTTTATGAGGCAAGTCTCTCACTCACTCATTTGCTCAACCGCTTGATCCTACTATGGTCGCTGGGAGGCTGGATCCTATCTCAGCTGACACTGGGCAAAGGCGGGGTATACCCTGAATAGCTCACCAGACCATCGCATGGCAACACCCACACAACCATTCACTTTCACCCTCACACCTGTGTTTAATTTGGAACAGCCAAGTAGCCTAACATGCATGTCTTTGGACTGTTGGAGGAAACCGAAGTAACATGCAAACTCCACACAGAAACACCTAAGTTCAGGACTTGAACCATTATTGCTATGAGGCAAACATACTAACCACAACATCACGGTGCCACCCTGTGTATAAGATTCAAGAGTCTTTATTGTCATTATGTTCACACATAACAAAGTTTTGTTTGAGACTCTCAGTTTTTAAAAGGTACAAACAAGTCATTAAACTGCAATTAATGCCGTCAGGAGCAGAATATAACCACAAGCGATTATACACACAACTTTTAAATAGAAATATAAAATAGAAATATAAACTAAACACCTGTGAATAAAAACTGAACACTGGGATATACACTATGTACACTGAAAGCACAGTGAGATGAAATAGATAAATATCAGCAAGAGAGTGAATATAAGCTAGAATATATATGTCAACAAGTAAAGTGCATCAGTGCAAGACAGTCATAGAGTTTGTGGATTCAAAGTCCTTTTACAGTGAGCTAATATCTGTGTGAGAGTCAGCGGGGGGGGGGGGGGGGGGGGGGGGGGGGGGGGGGGGGGGGGGGGGGGGGGGGGGGGGGGGGGGGGGGTGAGTATGTGGCTGTGGAGGAAGTTTGCATGTGTGCGTGACTGCGAGGGAGTGGGTTTGGCTTTCACAGCTCTGGGAAAGAAGTTGTTTTTGAGTCTGGTTGTGCTGGGCTTAATGTTTCTGTACCACTTTCCTGAAGGAAGCGGTACAAACAGTCCATTTCCCCATTGGGTGGGATCTGCCGCGATGCGGCTAGCCTTCTTCTGGACCCGGACAGCATATATTGTGTCCAGATCTGGTAGACGGTAGCCCATGATCCCCTGAGCAGTTCAGCAGTTCAGTATGAAGCGAGTTCTAAAACAAATTCCTAACAACTAAGTTTTATGGCAATAAAGTACACTCTCATGTACAGCAGAAGAGATTAATGACATGACAGAGGTTTTGCCTGATATAAATGGATGCTCAATAATGGTATGGGCATAGCCTCTGCATGAAAATCCTGTTAGCTTGTGTTCTGGTTTCCCTGTAATGCATTTTCTTTTGGAAAACAAGTGTGAGTTTCATTTAATGATGTCTTATCCATTCTTTTATGATTATGCTTCCTGGCATGACTCCTTCTGATCTCCTGAAGAATAATCCTTTTAACTGCTGCCAAAATCCCCATTTACAATAAAGGGGATGTTGGTTCACTCGCACAAAAAAAAAGGACGAAAGGTATTCAGAGACTTTTACTCTATTACAGAAATCAGAGATACACTTCAAACATGAATTTTATATATATATAAATATCGTTACACAAGGTTTTTAAAAGTAGTGATCATTAATTTATGTGTATAAAACCGTAGCGCCATATTTAATTAAAAATCAAAGAAAACTAAAAAAAATCATTTCTTTTTAAATTATCATGTGGATCAGTTCATGTAAATATACTTCAGTGATTACCCTCATTGTAATTAGTTTCTTTAATTGAATATTACAAAATTAGGAAGACTTATAAAGGCATATTAGAAAAAAAATAATTATATAAGTGATGTGCTTTTAAAGCTGTTTTTAAAAAACACTCTTGTTTGGGGCAGAACAACATTAATAATACCATACATTGTTATGTCTATTAAACCTGATGCAGTAGGTTTCAGTATAGTGAATTTTGAGAATAATCATGTTGTAGGCAGTTGAGAGACTCTACAAGGTCATTCAGCTTACAGCCCAGCAGCTTGTTTTCTTGAACTGTGTTTATGTCTATTACAGCTGCATGTTTCCTTGTCACAAGTGAGGTTCATGCAGAAGACCTACTATCTTTACACATGGTTGTCAGGTTAAACAAGGTCACTGTGGTGCACAAGCATTTATTATGTACAGATATTACTCCGTGATTTTCCTTTCCCTCTCTGCATAATTGGATATGTTTATTTGCCCCTCTCTGATTTCCCTTGTTTTGCTCATTCATAATACTTTATTTGGTGGTACAGTGGCATAGTGGTTAGCATGTCTGACTCACAGCGAGAAGGTCCTGGGTTCAAGTCCTGGGCTCAGGTGTTTCTGTGTGGAGTTTGGCCCTGGGTGTGAGTGTGAGTGTGAATGGTTGTGTGTATGTGTGTGTGTGTGTTAGCCCTGTGATGGTCTGGCAAACTGTTAAGAGTGTACCAGACAAATTTTGAATAACACTCAACACAAAATGCACATTTTTTAAGTGATTTATTAAAGGACAAAAAGCAGTAAGATTTTAAGCCAATGTTATTTGATCAGTTTTTAGTGATTTAGATTTTCAGTGGTGCAGTTTGTAATTGTAATTATTCTTATAGACCCATAATAATCATATCATTTTAATGTTAGCTATAGACACCAATTACCAATAACGGTAAATCACCAGCCTATTATTGTGTAGGTACAACAATGTTTAGGTAGACAGTGCATCTTTAAGTAACTTCCACATCATTTCTATAACCCAAAGTTTCTCAGTAGAACCTTTCCCAGAACATCACACTGCTTCTGGTGGATTGCCTTCTTCATATAATCCACCATGTTTCAGCTCTTTCCCAAAAAAGTGAGGCACATGCACCCAGCTGTCCATTTGATGTAAAAGAAAATGTGATTCATCAGACCTGTCCATCTACTTCCACTGCTCCATTATCCAGTTTTGACGCTCACATGCCCATTGTAGGCAATTTCAGGGCTAGACAGGGGGCAACCCTTATGTGCTCATGAATCTGTTCCTGGTTCATTGTTCGTCCTTCCTTGTATCACATTTGGTAGATGCTTTACATTGTATATCGGGAACACCACATAAGACCTGTGGTTTTGGAGGTACTCTGACCCAGTTGTCTAGCCATGATATCACTCCGGTCCTGACACTTGTCCATTTTTTTTGCTTCCAACACAACGACTTTGAGGACTGATTGCTCACATGCTGTGTAATGTACCCCTTCTCACTGTAATGAGATAATCACTGTTACTCACTTTACCTCTCAGTCGTTTTAAAGTTATGGCGGTGTAAATAATCTAGTCAAATAATCTAGTTTCTTTGTTTCAGACAAAATCTGGTTCTTGTAGCATTTTTACTAAAAAGTAACAAATTGTGGAGTGAGAAGTTGTGGGAAAAGAAAAACCTTTACCAATATTCCCCATGTGTGTTCTACAGGTCAAACAACCATAAAAGTGGTATACTGGCTTAAATGACACCAAAACTTTATTTCAGATGGTCTGAAAATCTTTCTCCATGAAACCATATCGCTCTGTCTTACTTCCCATCTCTCAGATCTTACCTGGATATGGCGAAAGTCCTAGTGTTCCGCTACATATTCTGGTTTGTGTTGGCCATCGTGTTTGTGACAGGCGCCACACGGATCAGCGTGTTCGGCCTGGGCTATCTACTGGCCTGCTTTTTCTTCCTTCTGTACGGTACAAAACTGATGATCAAACCCTCCCGTACACGTCTTCTCATGTGGGACTGCCTCATCATGTACAACGTAGGAGTCATCATCGCCAAGAATGTGCTGTCTGTAAGTGAGCAGTACAACACACACACACACACACACACACACACACACACACACACACTCCAAACAAAGTCACACATGCTTAATGTCTGTTTAGTGTATTTAGGGCTTGTAATAAACATGTCTATGTGTATACAGTCATGGATTTGTGTGTGTGTTTGTGTGTGTTTGTGTGTGTGTGTGTGGTCCTGTCAGATCCTGGCCTGTGTGTTTGTGGC
Organism: Neosilurus hyrtlii; assembly: GCA_028564935.1. Lineage (NCBI taxonomy): Eukaryota > Metazoa > Chordata > Actinopteri > Siluriformes > Plotosidae > Neosilurus > Neosilurus hyrtlii. Next base: position 32,752,329 of record JAOUQZ010000001.1, read on the forward strand.
TGAGATGCAGGCACGTTTCTGCTGGGTGATCCAGATCTTCAGTCTTGTCTGCACAGTCAAAGGGTACTATGACCGTAAGTCTGTGGTTTCACTGGTTTAAGACTCGAGCCATTAATATTACATGTGGGATTTTATTGAGCAACAGAAAAAAAATTACAAGCTGAATTACTGTCATTGAAAACCGTTATGCAGTTAGCACTAAAATGGTTATTTATTTGTGGATCATTGATTAGGGACTATATTTTTGCTCATTTTTAGCAAATATTTTCAAAGTATTCTCTTGTACATATCACAAGATGCTCAAAGTGTTGCCGTGGCACCACAGCTACAGCAACTTAATGCTCGTAAAGATCAGTTCTTGATCCCAGGCAAGCTGGCTGGCTAAAAAACTTAATGTTGGAAAAGTTCTGAATGTTTTTTGTTTGTAAAAAAAATTAAATTAATAAATAAGTAAATGTACAAATAAAAACAAGTAAAATGTGCGTGCGTCTCCACAGCTACATCCCTGAGTGGTAAGGAGTGCAGTTTGCCTGTTGAGGAGGCGGGCATCATCTGGGACAGCATCTGCTTCTTCTTCCTTCTGCTGCAGAGGAGAGTCTTCCTCAGTTTCTACTTTGTGCATGTGATTGCAGATCTACGGGCATCTACACAACAGGCATCACGGTGAGAGCACCCCCTGCTGGAAGAGGGGGACGAGGGGCTATACAGTACATGCAATGTCCAGCTCCATGTGCACAAAAAAGACTATGACAAACAAGACAAGCTTTAAAAAAAGAATCACAGATAGATCAAAGCAAAGGATAAAAAAAATAACGATAATAGTTGTTAATAGAAATAAGAGAGGAGAATGTATTTTGTGGGGTGATTGTATTCCCTCTGGCCATATTGATTGTCTCTGTGTGTGTGTGTGTGTGTGTGTGTGTGTGTGTGTGTGTGTGTGTGTGTGTACAGGGGTTTCGAGCTGTTCAATGCCAGCATTAAAAAGAACGTGCATTTTTATCAGCAGACTGAAAAAAAATCTATTCAGCAGCTGAAGAGCTCGTAAGTTTCCTCCTCTGCTTGTTCTCTTTCCCTCACAGCTCACAAACTCCATCGTCACACTCACATGCTGCAGCCCCAATCAGCTGGGGTCTCTCATTACTATCTTCAATAATTTATTACAAACTCAGCAGTGAACACACAACTCCCTCACTGCTCACTCGCAGCCCATGTGTAAGATTTCACTTTATTCTATTCCATACTATAACTGTATTCCATAACACAATCTTTTTTAACACCCTCCATTATACTACACTACAGTCACTCTTTACATTTATGCATCTCCTCAGGATGAAGCGAATCCGTGACAAGCAGAAACGCTATAAAGAGGGACGGAAGCCATCTGAAAAAGAGCAGCAGCCATCAGGTGCGCATGCACATTTCCTCCATCACTCCCACCTGATTCAGTTCTCTCATATCTAATACTGTATTACATACTTCTTGGGGATTTGTTGACCTCTGTAATAAAATTCTATTAAAATGTAAGGACATTTTGTAATGTCAGACATGTTTTACAAGGAGCTGATTGCTCTCAGCAAGCAGAAACACATTCACGTTGTGCCTCCAGATGTTGAGTCAGTATATGATGATATCTATGATGTCATGTAGCTCCACTCCAACATCGCTTACTGTGAACTAAAGCAAAGAGTAACTGCACAGGACTATAAGATAAAAGTTCTGACATTTTTTAATATGGCAGTGACAGTACTCGCAGTCTGATAGGTTGATGTGCGGGCAGTAAATCTTGTATGGACTGGTGCGTATCGCCCTGCAAGTTAGCCATTAACTAGTGGCTCTGTGCTCTGTGATCTATAAACAAACTAAAAGCTACCTGTCACGTATTACACAAGGTTAATAAGCAGTTCATTATGTGGCATTTTAAAATGTTGGCCTTGTTTAATTCATTACAGGAACTGTCACTTACCTGCTTGTGAACAAGGAGTCTTCATTGATATCGGTGAGGGCTTTGGTAGTGTCACGACGCAACTTCTGATTCGCCAGCAAGTTGCATTTAAACAGCAAACTGCATTAAACAGCTGAGAGAACCTCCCCTGGTTCATGGCAGGAATATCTTCCGAATTAGCCAGACAAAAAAAACCAAGGGACTCAGGACAGATAGGGAAAAAACTAGCATCCCGCGGGTTGTATTAAATGATATTACAGGCCGAATACGGCCCGCAGGTTGCCAGTTGCCCATCCCTGAGCTGCATGCTACATGCTTCCTTTTTTCAGTTTGGCTATTGGATTGCCAGTCTGCAATAAAAACTAATGTAGCATAGGCGTCCTATTTCTAAATACGGCAGTCATTTTAAAATGGCATTTAATTCATTCATTCATTTTCTGAACTGCTTAATCCTAATTAGGGTTGTGGGGGAGGCTGGTGCCCATCTCAGCCCACTCTGGGTTAGGGAAGAGTACACCCTGGACAGCTCACCAGGCCATCGCAGATGGTAGTTTTTAATAATTTGCTTATTAACTTTATGTATCATAGTCTGTAATTAAAGGCCTTGGGCTGAGATTTATAAGCAGCTTTTATTTTATCATTGACGGTACTTTTTTTTGTTTTGTGGACAAAAAATTGTGGGGTTTTTTTTCTCATTTAGGTTTGTTTCATTTTTGTTCTTATTTACAATTCTCAGACAAAAATATAAAGCACAGCATGGTAAAGCATTGATTTACATAAAAATGTCCTTCTGCTTGTCTAAATGGATATAAATGGGTACAAAGTTAAGAGCCATAGTGTCTCACACAGAGTGTCAGGAAGAGCGGAAGGAGAAGAAGAATAAGAAGGAGTGGTACCGTCCCTGGATAGATCATGCAACTGGTACGCAGACTTCTCATACAGACTGAAAGAGCTAAAATCTAAAATCCCTACTCACCCCCTCACTCACTATCTCACTCACTTTCTCACTCACTATCTCTCTCACTTACTCACCCACTCACTCATTCTCACTCACACCCTCTCCCTCCATCCTCTCTCACTCACCCTCTCACTCCCTCACTTTCTTTTTCATATGGATAGGGATAAGTTGGAATAAACTGGGACTCTGTGTGTGTGTGTGTGTGTGTGTGTGTGTCAATCTTGTAGTATTGCACTCTGGGGATTACTACCTGTTTGAATCAGACAGTGAGGATGAGGATACTGTAGAAGAGGAGCAGAAACATCATAAACAGACTGCATTTCAGGTAAGCCATGAACGCACACCTCAGGAAGATCATGTTCGATGTAAGACAGAGTATCAAGTGCTGTTGCCTTATCTTAAGGCTCTGTTCTTTGTGTGTGTGTTTTTGTGTATGTGTTATACGTGATTCTACAGTTGGCATACCAGGCATATGTAACCAGCGTTAAACAGGTCTTAAGAGAGCGGCAACAGAGACAGAAAGAACAGAGACTGGAGCGAAATAGGCATCTGACTGAATTACAAGCCTCAGGCAAGACCTCCTTTAATATTATAAAAGAAATTTCATCCTAACACGAATGTAATTAATCCAAAACTAGATGTTTAGTACTGTGGAGCTACATTAATCACAAGACCCACATCTACCAATGTAGCATCATGTAAACTCCATGGTTTATATATATATATAATAACACACTCAAAAGACATCACAGTAATATCAACAAAATTTATTGAATATTTAATATCAATTCATCGTTCATTTTGTAAACCGATTAATCCTAATTAGGGTTGCGGGGAGGCTGGCGCCCATCTCAGCCGTCTCTGGGTGATGGCAGAGTACACCCTGGTCAGCTCATCAGACCATCTCAGGGCAGAAACACGCTGACAAAAATCAGCAATGGTTCTTTTATCTGCCTCTCACCACAGACAGTGAGAAACATGGCCGGCCTTTGATAACCCAGTTAGCTGCACTAGGGGAACAGCAATGACAACCTGGTGACAGTGGGGCTTGAACCCCCAACCTTGGGATCAATAATCCAGGACCCTACCACCAGGCCACCACTGCCCCAACAAATATCAGAAATCAGAATGTCAGAAATGTACACTAATTGTGCTTTCACGCATGGATGCTAAAGCCAATATTTGGTTGGACCCGGTACCCCTCCCAGAATTCCATGGGCAACTCGATTTATGTGGTAGTGCATGCAGGGCACAATTATAGGAAGGTTGAGAGATCCACTTTGGTTGGCCTCGGTAGCCTCCATGCAGGAATAAACTGGCCTGGAGAGATTAACAAAACGCGTACACCCGGACTATATAGAATTGGATTAACTGCCCCTCACAGCACTCCGCTTCTGTATTATAGTTATAGATTTCACTGGCGGCACATTGGCGTAGTGGTTACCACGTCTGCCACACAGCAAGAAAGTCCTGGGTTTCCAGTGGACTGGCGAGCTGTTCATGGTTAACCCACGCCTTCGCAGATAGATTCCAGCCTCTTTGCGACCATATTAGGCTGTTCAGAAAATGAATGTATGAATTAAATCACTGATACTGTATATGTAATTGTCTTCTACTACATTCTTTAGTAGATTTATCAGGTGATGTTGAGGAGGTTGAGCCTGTTTTTCACGAGAAGACATCTAAAGAGGAAGAGGAGGAAGCAGGGGAAGAAGGAGAGGAGTCAGGTAGGTGTGCAAAACTAAATTAGCATGAGGACATCTGTAAGAATTCTTGCTTAGGTTAATGTAAACTCTGGGTACTTCAGTTTTTTTCCACAGTCCAAAGACATTCACATTAGTCGACTAGGCTGTTCCAAAATGCTTCTATTTGTGGATGTGAGTGTGAATGGTTGTATGTTTCCCCGCAATGGTTTGGTGAGCTGTTCAAAGTAAACTACGACTTCACTCAGTGTCGGCTGAGATAGGCACAGCCTCCTTTTCGTCCCTAATAGGATTAGGCGGTTTAGCAAATGAGTGAGTGAGTGAGTGAGGTAATGTTAGATTACCTTGGTGAACCTTGGTTGAAGATTTTTTAATGATGCCCAGTATGTCACATGACATTTCGCTTCTAGAGTGCTAGAGTGTGCTTAAAAATGACCAGTACATCTGGGAATCAAATTTGTGCATGCACTAAACTTGCAAAGATGTTCACTGGTTGTACGGTTGCTGAGCACTGGGCATATGGGCTGTTTGGAACTTGTGCAAACCTCATCCTGTACTTGTCATTTTGCATCTGTTGATGTCCTGTGGACCTGTCTACCTGTATTACACCATACCACACCTGAAACTCACCGCTAGCATAGTACCATGACCGTCTACTTAATAGGTATTTTGATGGATTAATAAAGCAATTACAGAATTCAGCTTTGGTATGATATGAGAATTATTTAGATCTCTGGGGTGTTATTCGCCAAGGCCTGGATCGAATAATTTTCCACATCATACTTCGCCTCATTCAATAAACGCTCGTTGCAGGTTCTGGCAGTGATACAGTACAGCGGATCCTGGACGTGCTGAAGTTCATGTGGGTGCTGTGCTTGGCCGTGGTAGACAGTTTCACACTGTGGCTCAAACTGCTCACCAAGCAGTACGTAGACACATCAACTGTCCTGTGTGATGAACGCTACCTGATCATCCACAACATCAACCAGGTTAGGCGTGACATACCTGCACAAATACTATACATTTCGTTTGTGGGCTGTCATGTACGTGTATAATATAGAATGTTATCTTTATGAAACGAAATACTGCGTGTGTTGGGTAGAGACCTGTAAGCGAGCCCACAGATGACCAGCTGTCTGATGACAGTGAAAGCATGACGTTGGACACGTGTCTTGATGAGACAGACACAGACCTTCTTAACATCAGCCATACTGCCAGGTGGGTCTCATCTACACCATAATACCGCATTACTCTTAATAGAATTCAGGTGAAAGTTTGGTTGCGTAACTCTCGCTCACATTAACATCACCAAGCATCGCAGATCTATTCTTACTTCACACTTTGATATTTGCAGCTATATGTGTCTTCTTTTTGATCCTTAGAATTGCCTTAGGGTTCTCTGTGTGTGTGTGTGTGTGTGTGTGTGTGTGTGTGTGTGTGTGTGTGTGTGTGTGTGTGTGTGTGTGTGTGTG